>BSAI01000073.1:20362417-20618127 GCA_036245035.1 Adrianichthys oophorus | reverse complement strand
GTGACCTCGCCTTTGGCTCTTCCCGCTCCTGTCTTCGGCCGTGACCTCACCTCTGGCTCTTCCAGCAATCCCAGCTGTTCCACAACTCCATCTGGATGAAGCCCATCTGCTACACTATTCAAACATGTTGTTGCTTATTTAAATATTTAGCTGTTATTTTAACTTGTAAATTTTTATCTAGACCTTTTTATTTATTAGACATATACTTGATATTCAACCATGTAGTTGTAGAACTAATGAAGCTCACTTTTCTTTATTAGTTTTAGCACATCACCTGTCCGTCCGGGGTTAAGGATCCTTCCTTCATGTGGACAACCCTGAGGTTTCTTACTTTTTTTCCCCAAATGTTCCCCCTGTTCTTTTTTATGAGTTTTTCCTCACCAAGAAGGAGGATGTAACGGCAGAGATGTTTGTTCAGCTTTTTCTGTTTAACAACCAGCTATTGTTTACTTTTACATGTTTGACTTTTTGTTCTTGCAATATACTGATGTCAGTCCAATGAGACGGCTATGGCTGTGATATTGGGCTTTAGAAATAAAATAGAATTGAATTGAATTGAATTGAATTGAATTGAATTGAATTGAATTTAATCGAATTGAATAGAATAGAATAGAATTGAATCGAATTGAATTGAATTGAATTGAATTGAATTGAATCGAATCGAATCGAATCGAATTGAATTGAATTGAATTGAATTGAATTGAATTGAATTGATGGGAGTTGAGTGAGGCAGGAAGCAGAGGAGCTCAGTATTCTGGCTAGAGCTCTCTCTGGTTGTTGTAGGTGGAGCTGGATGGTTGAATGCTGACACAATGAAAATAAATCCCTTACCTTCAAATAGATCTTTTATTGGTCTTTTTCACTGACTTAAGGTAAGTTTGGAGCAGAAGTGGTTTGATGCATATATTGCATCAAAAACTGTCAGGATTATCACTTGACCTTTTAAAAGAGGTCAATTTATGGTTATGTCTACTCAGAATAACAACCAAAAAACAAATTGACTTATTACTGTCGGGTGTCGGGGCCGCCCTGGCTCTCCTGTCTGTGGTTGGATTCCTGTTCATCATCTCCTCATACGGCTGACCTGTTATTAGGGCGTCCATGCCCACCAGCCTACGTCGGTTCATCTGCTCTTCACTTGTAGCGTACTCTGACCTTAAACAACTGAAGCCTAGTCCTCAGTTTAGTTGTCTAGTCTCGCCTTGCTACCTACTAACTTATTCTATGGTTTGACGAAGGAACACCAGGACTTCCCCTTCCTGACGCCTGCAGCCTGCCCCAAGATCACCCTTCAGGACCTCTACGCTTCCCTTGCTGCCTCTCAAATAAACCTTTTGGTCAGCACTCTCCGTTGTCCTGTATTTTGGGTCCACCAACGCTAAGTTTACAATTACAAAGAGACACTAAAAAAAAGCTTGTATAAAACACAAATGTATAAACAAAACCAACCAAATGACAACCAAACACTGATCAAATTAGTATATCCCCATCCTTCAATCAAACCGGCATCTGGTTTGGCTTAATTACCCATCTTTACAAATGGCTTCATCTTTTTATTTTTTGAAGAAAATAACATGAAAAAAGCAAAGTGCACAGAAGCAAAAAAGCATCAAAAACATCAATTTACATGATAAAAAGCTCATTGAAATTTGGACCGAAAAGAACAGCTGTCTTACTGACTGACTGTGGAATGTTATGACAGAGTGCAACTGCATCTTCTCCTTACTGACTTTTGGAAGGACACTTTGACCTCTGAAGACCTGGCGTCCACATGCGTTGACATTACATTTAGCATTATATTACCACAGTAGTTAATTCTGCTTCACTGGATCCCTGTTACTCCATGTATAGAGGGTTAGCTCAAATATTAGCTGGGGTCTTAAAAGATTAAAACAATCACAAAAACAAATGCATAACTTGGCACTGTCTTTGCAAAGACCAGTTGAAATCTTGGATGGTTGGTGGGTGTAATTTCAACTTAAAAATAGTGAAAGAAACAAAAAGAAGGAAGGTGATGTGACTTCTAAAAAATTGTATTCATTAACTATAGACTAGGACATCAAAATTCCAAATTGTTATTGTTTTTGACTCTATTAGCACTAACACTATTCAGTTTTTCAAATGTATAATAAAGACGTAACTTAGTTGACTGAATTTACTGCTTATAATCCCAATTAAATGAGTTTTCCTTAACAAAGCCTGACCTATAAACAGTTTATCTTTTTCGCAGAAATTCTATCATCTGGCTTGTCTCTGTTGCTAGGGGACACAAAATCCATCATTTGAGAAGCACGGACCAAATCCATTACCTTTATTTGCCAATTTTCAGTCCCACTGAAACACAGCTAAACACAACAGCTGAAATGTCTTATTTTCCTTCAGAAAAACAGAGTGGAACAGGAGGGAGTGAGCTCTTGCACCTGGACTCATCAGAAATCTACAGAAAAACAGAAAATAATTAAAAATGAACTATGCTGACACTATGTTAATAGTGATCCATACAAAATATGCCAAAAGTTTAATTTTTTTTGTTCTCCTGTCTAACGTCATCTTGAGCCGGCACCGTGTCACAGCAAATCTCAACAAGCGAACGCAGCTGTTTCGACAACAACAACCAGGAGACTGCACACACGGATGCAACCGGGAGTGTCTCAGCTCATGGAAAGAAACTGAACTCAAACAAATTCTCCAGCATCACACTAAACTCACAATTTGATCGCGGCACACACAGCAGCCATGCATGCATCAGGAAAAATACAAGTCTAAGCAATGCGTGTCTCCTCTTGACCCACCAAAGGCCAATGATGTGTTATTTAGTGATGTGCTGCACGTGACATTACTAATTTTATTTATTTATTTGTATTTATCAATATTTATTTATGCTATGTTCATAGCACACAACAATAAATTACATAATGTTCTAGTTTTTGGTGAAAATGAATGGGGACACAAAAAAAACGTATTATCTCTGCCCCATTAATGAATGAATCGCTGTCAGCATAGAGGATGTGTGTTCTGAGAGTAGTGGAACTAGGACTCCCTTTGATCCTCCTTTTGCAGATTACTTAGCGTTGTGTTCCTGTGTTCATTTGTGTGAGAGAGGAGTGCAGAGGAGAGGGGGATGTTCGTAAATCCGCCTCATTCAGCAGCTAGCTACTGTTGCATATATCATTCACGGACAAAAACAACAAAAGGGTCTTGGCAAAGAGAATGGAGGACTAAGCGAAGCTGCAGTGAATGATGCAGAAAGGTGGAGCTGACAGGGAGGAAGAGAGGATATATGAAGCACATCCAGAGCACAGAAGGGAGGGGAAGACAGGAGCAGCAAAGCAAAAAACAGAAAAAAGGTCCAGGACAGGTTTATTGAGATGTTGTTTATATTTCTGATTCACTATAAGCTTTCTTTCTTGATTAAATATGACTACTTTGTTCCGTTTCTTTTTTTCAGTAAAAACGTGTGCGAGAAGGGTTTGTTTGACAGTTCAATCAACTTATTTTTAACACAAGGAAAGTTACAGAACATGGTTTGTGGAGTTATCAGTAGCAGTTATCCAAGCATCGAGAAACAAAATGATGCCAAATATTTGTCATTTATTCTGTTTGAGCAAACATTGGACAGGCACCAGTCCAAAGGTTAAAACCACAGACAGGTTGCTTTTACAGTAATGGACATAGTAGGGGGATAAGGCAGTAAAAAGCTGAACATTTTTACAACTTTTGAATAGTTTGGTTTCTTTTCACAAGCGGCATTCTTGAAAGCTGGTCAAACCTCTTAAAGTTACAGTAAATGGCAAATAGTAAATACTTTTACAGTGCTTTATTGCCTTTCTGTAAGACCCAAAGCGCTTTAAAGTCCCATTCAGACACACATTCACACACTAATAGCAGCATCGTTGCCAAACAATGGTGTCAACCCATAACCACCAAGAGCAATGCGGGATTCAGTGCCCAAGAGCACAGGGGCAGGGCAGGGCAGGGCAGGGACCCTGTGATTTTCCCATTAGAGGTCAATTAGAGTACCTCTGCACCTCACCTGCCTCACAGTAGCTGTGCATTTGGGGCCAGCATGACCTGCAATGAAAAAAAATGCCAGCTATTCCATCTTTACTCATCTATAAATCCTCGTCACCTCCTCACTACCCAATGTTTTTCCTAACCACATCTTCATCTTCCAATATTTATTTTTCTTGATTGATTGAAGTTTTTTAAATTTGTTCCTTAGAAAGAAGACCATGTGATGAAACTGTACCAAAAAATAAATAGTTTGTAGCCACAAAATATATAAATCAGCCGAACAAAACATAAAGTCATGGACAAAAAAAAAAATTCTGTGCCTCTTTAGTGAAAAAATAAAACATTTAAAGGTTTCTGTAGTTTTTTTTTTTTTATTATTTTAAAACTGAAATTTCAAAGAAGTTACTTTCTTTGTTTCCTGTTGTTTGTCAAGAAAAAGATATAAGGAAATTAAAATAAAAAAAAAATACCACTGAAGTTGTCTGAACTGGAAGTTTTTGTTCATAACCATGAGGACTAACTTAAACCCAGCTCTTTGCACTTATCTTTGGTATTTGGATAGATCACATGGATTTTACAGTACAGATGACTAAATTGAAGACACAGTTGCTTACAGTTTCAGGCAATAACACGCATTGATTTTATACATTTGTAAATGTTATACTTTCTTTTATTATTTTAACACAAAACATTTTATGTGAAGCTGGGTTAGGCTTCAGCAGCCCAGTGACCCCGTAAGGAATACAATGGGTTTAGAAAATGGATGGATGGATGGATGGATAGAACAGTTTTTGAAAAAGATTCTTAAGTTTCCTCTTTCACAAAGATACAATATGAAATATGATCAAATATGAAAAACTACTTGAATGTTTACAAATGTTGGTTTTACAATGTATTTTATTTAAAAAAATCAAATGTTTCTTTAATTTCCATTTGTTTGTTTCTGCTGTTAAAAGAAACTTGAAAGACAAAAAAAAAAAAAAAAAACACCACAGCACCAACAACAATACAATAATACTGTCCCTAAGCAGTTTAGTTGATATAAGTTGAGTGGACATTTGACATAAATCTTTTATAAAAAAAATCAAAAAATTGAATAAACCACAAAGAAGATAAATAACTGTTGAGTGGGTGGGTAATGAGTGTTAAAAGGAATGACGGCAGAACGCAAGTTGACAAGTGTGCAGCACAAAACAGGTAAAAAAGTGACTTTATGTGACGTTTGGGTACATGGACATGTTTGTTTGTGATCATTATGGACTAGATAATATAATAGAAATCTAGAATAGACTGCCGACCTGTCCATGCCGGCTGCACCCAACCTTTACCCAACAGTGGCTAGGATAGGTTCCACCATTCCTGCAACCCCAAAAGGGTTTGAGCGGATTTATAAATTGGATGAATGGATGGATGGATCTAGAAGAACATGTCTAGATGACATGTCTAGAAGAATAGATGTCTTATGATGACAGCTATCAGGTCTGAGACCTTCTTAAATATCTAATGCTTGAGTCATCTGGCATTTTATTCACTAAGAGTTTTTATAACTTTTGCACATGATAAAAACACTTTTTCGACTTGAAATAAAAAAATTAAAAAAAATGAAAGTGTGAGAACTGAAAAAATGACAAAAAATAGGTTCCAACGTGTGCTTTTTTTTTTTCCAGTAGTGCTGCATTTCAGATCAGGAACAAGCGTAATGCTTTTTGAGTGAAATGTAATCTGTTGTTTTTTCCGGGGTGGTTTTGTAGAAGAGGCCTGTGTTCTGCTGATCCCAAAGGGGGCTGCTCCATAACTGCCTGCATGCCAAGGCCCTAACAAACGATCGATTCTCTGGTGCACTTTAGCTGTAACCCAACTCCCTCCCCCCATCCATCATCTCAGCCCCCCTCCGCATCCTACTGCAGCATCCAAAACAGCGTTATTGGGTACCGGGTCTGACTGGAAATTATTGATCTTGATCCTGGCATGGACCATAGGATTACATTGTGTTTTATGGCTCTGTAGATGGGAGTCTTATTGTTTTAGCGGCCACATCTGGTTTGTGATGATGGAGTCGATGAGGTCAGCCAAGAAGACAGGCAGAAAGGAGGAAAGAGCCAACCGGAGTGAGGAGGACAACAGAGGGAACAATAGATGAGGGAAACGAAGGGATCTGTTTGAAGGGAGAGTTTAATCGATACGCTAAAGTATGACATCATCGTTTAGCAGGTCTGCAGGGACACCAGGCTCTCTGGAAGTAACCAAACAACAACCGAGGCCATGAATCATTAATACCATCCGCTCAGCCATCCTCCTTCACGGGTTCAGAGCGGGCTGATGTTACAACAGGGCACCTTCAAGGCAAGCAGCTTGTTTGTCAACAACAACAGATCTTTGAAATGTGGCTGCTGTAAAAAAAAAAAAAAAAAAATTGAAAAGAAAGCATGCACGTTTGTAAATGTTTTCTAAAACATATTTAGGTTTTATATAAGTTTTTGAACCAAATGAATGTCAATTTAAATAATTTATGTTTATATGTTTTATTCAGATAATGGGGTATTATTAAAGTATTAATCAATTTAAATGGAATTTATCACAATTTATCAAAATGTTAATAATAGAAATGTTAATAATAGAAATAGAAACAAAATATAGAAAATATAGAAATAGAAACAAATGCATTTTTTTTTTTATAATCCCAGTTTGAGGTCACACGGTTAAAATGGTCAAAAATAAAGACACCACAAGCATTAAATGTAGGCTTTTGCACCTTGCATTTTTTAAGTGTAACATGATGTTAATTCTTCACCAAAAACACCCTAAAAGCAGTATTTTGATCCATTCATGCATCTGTGAGCATTCCTTTATTTAAAAAATCCTCTTCGCTTTCATGCCGATCACTTTCCTGGAGACACGCCCAACTTTTGCGTCTTTGCTCAAAAATCCACGTTCAACACAGTTCTTCTGATTCAACGCTCGTTTTCTTTGCACCTCCACCATGCAATTATTTGCTTGTTGTTCCTTTTTCTGCAGCCATCTGCTTGGGCCATTCTCACCAAAATAATCTTTGGCGTATCCCACTGCATGAGTTTAAACGCTAGTTTGAATAGGCCATGGCTAATCTGGCTCACAGCAACACAAATACCACAGACACCCAGCGTCTGCACGACCCAGAAAAAATGTGGGTATCTTAGAGGAGCCCAGCCACTGTTAGAGACGGGCATCTAACAGTAACGAGCACCTGTTTGACCCAGCAGCCAATGGAAACCGGTGTCAATAAGAGGTGGGACACAATTAGAAGATATGCAGAATGAACATCCATCTTTGTAAAAGCCCAGATGTTGTGTATTTTTGTGGGTGAAATGCAGACTTGCAAACGCCCGAGATTGATATCATGAAATGGACGGCACCCACATGGAGTCAAAGTCGATGCCTCATAGATCGAGGCTTCTTACTTCCAGTGAAATGAACTCTCAAAATAACTCATATTTTATTAATTCTTTAGTGTGCCAAAGGTAATGTCTTATCATGTATATGGCTATAGTTTACTCTGAAAGACTTAAGATAAACATGGCATAGGCCCTTTAAAGAGAAACGATTGGCCATCAGTATTGCATTTCTTGCATAAACACAACATTGGCCTAATGCTCAATTAGGCAAACATATTAGATGACAAACTGGAGACAAGCTCCACCTCGTGCAGCTGACCTCCAGACAAAACATGCTATCTTGTCTGAAGGTCATTCTTTTAAAAACAATCACTATCAAACTGGCATGTATGCACAAACAAGCGCACAACACCAACAGACGGCCGAAGGAAACAGACGCCTGCTCAAAGAGAGAGTCACTGAATGAGGTGAGAAAGGTGTAAAATGTTATTTAGATGCTCTGCTGTCTGAGGGTGAATTGGTCTCCCATAAACTATTTATGGAGCAGGGACAGCCCATGGTAACTCAGCACCACTGTCTAGTTTAACTTTAATGATCCAAACTGTGACTTTGAATGTTGCAGGTGAGGAGCCAGTCAAAACACAGCGAACATCAAGATTGTTTAGGTTTTCATATTTAAATAACTTTGTTGATGTTAAAAATTTTCATTTTGATTGCATTTAAAACAGGAAGCATGCTTGAGGAGGCAAAACAATCCTAAGTCTTGAGGGTTTAGCTTTTACAGTATGAGCTCACACAAGAAGATTTCCCAGCAGCTTAGGAACCAAAAAAAATATATTCCAATGAGCTTTCCA
The DNA here is from genome assembly GCA_036245035.1 of Adrianichthys oophorus. Classification (NCBI taxonomy): domain Eukaryota; kingdom Metazoa; phylum Chordata; class Actinopteri; order Beloniformes; family Adrianichthyidae; genus Adrianichthys; species Adrianichthys oophorus. The sequence continues at coordinate 20,609,888 of BSAI01000073.1, read as the reverse complement.
TGAAGGGATGGATTTGATGAAGTAACAATATACAGTTATATCAACATAAAAGTATTTTTAAAAAATACTGCTTTTGTCTGTGCGAGCAACAGCCGGGGCACTATAGAAGAGAGTGTTACCTGTAATGCCATGTTCACACCGAAAATCACGTTTTGTTTAGTGCGTTCTTGAATGCATTTAGCCTGTAGTGTTCACATTGGACAAACAGGGCATGACTTCTTCTTTTTCTTTTTACTAGAGCATGTCCGCCACCAACAGTTGGAAGAGGTTTTGTGAGACATGTTGAAGAGGAGCAAATCTCGTGAATGTTGCCCCTGGTTTTTATCTTTCACAGCTTTATTCTGATAAATGAAAGACTTGGTGTCATATAGTTCTGTCCGGGGACAAACTGCAATCATAAATTTCTTATCCGTGATCAATTTTCAAACGTTTGGCACTTCCGTGTATTAAAAGGGATGCCATCCATCAGTCACTACCAAATCTGAGTCCCTGATTGGTCAAAGTTCTGGTGTAACTTTCCATGCCGTTCAATGACAGCGTGTTATGTACCTAAAGCCCAAAAATCATGATAGAAACTTGCCTAGTGACAACTGAACGCACGTTTTTAACAAGGAAGCATAAAATGTGCAAGGACGTAAAAATACTTTTCATTGGGGGTGGACACTTGAACACACGTTGCCAAAGGCAATGTAAACGTAGCTAAAAGTCCCGCTCCGATAATCTTTGCAAATGTGCCCCCAGAGGTCTTTTGATTATGATTATGCACTTTTTAGCCCAAATATTAAAACGGTGTCATTTTCTTGGACATAGTTTCTGCAGAGAGGCAGTAGTCCAATAGAAATTTGCCTCTGAGTTATGGGTAGGACCATTAGTGTAGTGTAAGCCTTCCCACACTTCCCATCATCCCTTTGTTTTTTTTTGTTTTTTTGGTCCCGTAGCATTAACCTAAAGGAATTTATTGAGTTTTTCTGTGTAGCTGCTGCATTTTGTTTTCCGGCTTGCTGACATGTGTATGGCCTCAAATGTCAGTGAATTTACAAATGTCTGGGCATGTAATAGTGATGATTTCAGGGTTGCAGACATAATGTGGTGATTTTGCTATTGCAAAGTGGACTAAACAAATCCACATGGAGATCTTACTCAAATTGTCAAGATGGGTGCAAAATGAAACCTCATCAAAAGCTCAAGAGCTCTCCTTTAAGTGATCCAGTTAGACTCTGGCTAATGGAAGTTAGAAGACAATTTGGGTAATCCTAGGAGGGGAAATGTGCAACCATAGCCACTGAGGAGAGAAAGAGGCACCAAAGCCTCAAAGCCATTCAAGCGGCAATCTGTAAACATAAAAATGCTTTTAACCTAGACCTTTAGTTGAAATGAAGCAGGTACAAAACATATAGCGACATGCTGACAGCTGTCAGATCTCTTTGCCATGGCCATGATCTGCTATCCAAAATCTCTGGTCAGAGATCCCATTCTCCAACTACGCACAGTTGTGTCAAACTGGATTTCAACGCTCAGCCATGCTACACTTTGTTCTTATTGTATGTTCATGCATAACAGCATTCACCAGTGTGCCTTTTTTTTAAAAAAACTTTCTAAAAGTCTAAAACTTTCAAAATAAAAAAAATAATGGCTCCAAAAACTAGCTTAAGCTGCAGCTACATTTTTTTTTTTAATTATTGTTCAAAAGACTGATGAATTGAACTCCATAAAATATGGAAAGTCAATCTGATTCTTTTCTCTCCTATAATCTTTTTTTTTTTTTTTTTTTTAGTTTGGATTTGGAACTAAGAACAAACAACTAAAGCAATGAATCATTCATGTCATCTGCTCAGCCATACTCCTTTACACGTTCAATACGGTCTGATGTTACAGCGGGGCACCTTCAAGATAAATATCTTGTTTGTCAAAAACAAAAAGCTGTTGCTTTAAAAAATAAATAATGAAAAGAAATGGAGTCAATTGCTTTTATGACTGAATATGTTTCCTAAAAAAGAATGTGTTCATGTTTTATTATTTCTATTTGAGTATTTTATCTTTATAAGCTTTATTGAGGTGATCAGAGGAAAGAAATGTTTTCATTGCCTGAATTTGAAAAAAAAAAAAGTTAACTTCTTATGTATGGTGCCATTCTTAACTACCCAACCAAGACAAATTCAGTGAAAAAAAACATTTTTTATTATTTTGCCTTGGGGGAGTAATACACAAAATCAATATTTTCATTATGTTTTCTAAAAGAGTTCTACTGTTTGAGCAAAAAGTTAAATGATTAAAAAATGTGTCTTGTCTTTTGAAATAAAATTTTTGTGAATAATCCTAAAAAATACAATGACAAAAGGCTTTCGTATTTTTTCAATTATAGATTAGTTAATATGCTGCATGAATAAGCATGAAAAACCGACCATATACATAAACATTAATAATATAAAGTGTTATGGGTGCCCTCCCCTCCCCGAGGTCTCCTGTGAGAGCCACAGTTGACTTCTATTTCCTCATTTAGCTCATGTGTATACAGTATATAGATGTGGTTCTCCCCTGTTCTGTGTCTCAGCGTCTTTTGACCCTCTGGTTGTTGTATTCTTTCCTTGGGACTTGTCTTATTAAAACCCATGTCTAGATTTTTTTAAAAAGTACACCAAGTTGGAGGATTGACAATTATTTCCATCATTTTAATTTTCTTGACATAAATACTCATTCAAAATGAAAATACCACATGCAGCTGATGAAGACTGTCATACTCAGAAATCCTTCCTTTTCTGCAAGAAATCGTTTTAGTTGTTTATCGTAGGAGAATAATTTTACAGGATTTGAAAACTTTAAACAAATTCCTTTCTCTTTTTTGGGGTTCTGAGTTAGATCCTAAAAACTCACTACGAGGCTTTGCCTACCTGACACGTTTACTGATTTACTAGGGTGAAAAGAAGGTTCTTTTCATCCTTCTTGTGTAAGCTCTGAAGAATTCCACATCAGCTGCTGCTGTGTCTCATTAAAGCCCTTCTCAGGGTTTTGAAAGGGATGTGCCACACCAAGTCAATTTTTTAACATAAGCACATGCCTGAGTACACCAACAAGTGTGTATGCATGTAGAGGCAATCACACTTCACAGTACTGGTAATTCCTGAGCCACCGTTGCCATAGTGACAGGGTGACTGAATATCAAGCCCTATATTTGTGTATTTTTTTTGTCACACTTCACTCTGAGTGCTGATCTGTGAGGATTTTATGAGTGCTTGGCTCAGCCCTAGTGTGTATGTGTGTGTGGCCCAGTTGTGATTTGTGCGTGTTCTGCTTGTGCGTGTGTGCGTTTGTGTGACAAAATATAGGAAATACTTGAGCTCGTCTGTCGGCACTTCATCCAGAAATAGGCCTGATGAACACCTACTCACCACAGAAGAGTCTCTTCTTCATTGAGCCCCAGATTGAAAATTACTCTGGCAGCACTGAGTCAAGGATGATGTATGTTCCCCACCTGAATCAACCTGCAAAACGCTGACTTTTTCCAAAATGCATGTTACCTGATAACAATAGCTGGAGGAGAAAAAAAATAGATAAACACCCAAGAGAAAAGGTTCTCTACAACTGAAAGGCAATCCTTCTTGTGTTAGATCTTCAACCTGTTTTTAAAATTAACCTAATAATTTAAGAAATTACACATTTCAAATTCTATATCTTATTCATTTGTTTGGTTGAATGAAAAATCTTTATTTAGCAAGATAAACCTTCAAATGTCCATGTTTGCAGAATTCAGATTTTGCGTAGTATCTGTGATTTGATGACAAATGAAACAACCACAACAAAAATAGCCTCCTTAGAGGTGTACTTAATTCTTCATTGTAATTTTAATTTTGAACTCTGTATACTTTTAGCAGTTTACATCAAATAAACTATTTTCAAACTTTAAATTATTTGATTAGAAAACATATGACATGGAATTTGACATTTAGAGTCATTAAGTGGCTTTTGTCGTTTTTTTTGTTTGTTTATATACTTCTTAAGTGTATTACTGTAGTTCCCTAAATACACTTTACAGCGAGCCATGCATGTCAGAGTAACTTCAATAATTTTTTATGTGGCCTTTGTGAAATTATCTAAAAATTGTGTCAGTTGATGAAAAGATATGTAGCAGGTAACACATATAATTTACTTATATTTTCAGACATTTTTGTGGTACTTGTATTTATCTATTCTTTTTTACTGCAGGTTCTTTCGTGCTTTGTCTTTTTCTGTGCCTTTATTGTGTATATTGTATTTTAAAAGTGTTCCCAGTGGCCCTTTAATTATTATAATGTTGTTTTTAGCCAAAAGCAAATAACCTGTGTCGTTTTCTAGGACTGTGTTTCAGTTGTAAATTAGAAATTCGCTTCTGAGTTGTGGGCGGGACTGTTGGTGCAGAGTAAGCCCACCCAGATTAAGACCATAAATATATACCCAAAAATATTAAGCTTAATATTCATAATACATGTCTTCTATGATCAGAAATAAATGCCACAAAAACATGTTAACACCAAAGAGTGGGTCTTTAAGGCATGTTTATAAGAATTTATTGAAAACCTGTTATGAGAGGCAATACACATTCACAGTTATGGAATAGTTTGAAGGCAAAGTATTGGAAATGAAGCTGAAATATCAAACACTAAAATGCAACAAATACAAGATGAAACATTTACAGTGCAAGTTGTGATGAACATTTTATTTTTGTGAAGTATCCATATAGTGTGAAGTGACTCAAGCAGAAGTCAAATGTTTGGAAAAAGTCAAATAAATAGTTATGCTGATAAGAGGTCTAACCTTCAGAAATGCAATACCTAAAAGGGGAAAATATTAAATTTAATTATTAGTCATAATATTTAGATTTTTCAAACTATTACAAAAAAATGGACATAAAGAAAACAATGACATATTAACATCAAAGATAATGCAGATGTAAATGTCATTTTCATTCTAAAATTAACGGACTATTTTTAACTGAACAACAGATATGTTCTTTTGCTTTTCCTGTGGATAGGAACAGCTTATCTTAATAACTGTGGTAACACAGTGGACCACACATACTTGTTAAATCAGCAACATTTTTGATATGTAAGGACTGACAAACCAAATCAAAGATTCTTTATGCCAAACCAATAATCTCAGCTCCCTGTAACACTATAAACCAATCTGTGTTTTAACAGGAAGCGGTGCGGTTCATGTGTGGGATATTAGCACTTAAAGCCTCTATTTTCAGGTGGAGTGATGCAATCTGAGAAGGCTGGCAGCTGCGTCAATCTGGCCTGGGCTGCGAGCCTCGAGCACAGACAGGAAGGCAGACTGGACACTGGGGGTTAGGTGTCAGTGTGTGTGTGTTGGTGTGTGCGTGACTCGTGTGTCCAAGAGGGTAGGAAGTTGATGTGGACACCCGAGTCGTGTGATATGCAGAGAATCTGTCACCCCTGATCACATGTTGGATTCCGTTGCACCAGGCCAAGGACAGGCCAAGTTTTTCCCACAGTCAGAATTTGTCAGAATGACACACTCTGTCTGCTCAGACACAACATGGAGAAATGCTGTGACATACTTTCAGGCACAAAAACAGGGCTGTTTACCAAAATGAAATTCAAACGCACAACAGTCTGACACACCAAAACAGAAATGCAAAAATGATCTGAAAAAGCCATTAAAAAAAGCATAATTTAAATTGAAAAACAACTTTTTTCTCTTTACAATGAGAAACATTTTTACTTATTGAGTCATCATGCTACATTGGCTGCAAATTCACTTTTTAAAATCAGCCATAGGGAAGCATTAACAGATAAGCATTATTACAAAAAACATCTTTAATGCCAAAATAGATCCCTAAGACTATGCAAACTTTTGCTAAATTTATGTGAAAATTGTCATTTAATTTCTACTAAGAAAACGTTGAAAACTTAGTGGTGTGTAGCAATAAAGCTGTTCATAGACGAACGCACATTCTTGAATGTACATTAAGCCCATGGTGTTCACACTGGACAAGAAGGGAGGGGTTTATTCTTCGTCTTTTTCTACTGTTTACTAGCACGTCTTCGCCTCGAGTTGGAAGTGGTCAAAGCAGTGTAAATCTCATGAATCTTGCTCCAGGCTTTTTCTTCCGCAGCTCTATCCTGAAATATGAAAGACTTGGTGTCATATAATTCCAGCCGGGCACAAACAAAAATAATTAATTTCTCCTTAATGATCAATTTTCAAACAGTTGACACTTCTGTGAGTTAAAAGGGACGCCATCCATACCTCACAACTGACCGTTGGTCAAAGTTCTATCTGGTTTAACTTTCAACACGCATTCAAAGGTCACTCGTTTAGAGTCTGAAACAGTCGTAGAAACTTGTGTAACGACTTGTGAACACGAGAGTTTTGAATGCTGGCGTTTACATATTGAAAGTGGTCGCTTGTTGTGTAAGAACGCAGCTATTAGAGATGGCACCATTCAAAAAAGAAAAAAAAATCTGATTTTTTTTTTTTTTGTCCGGGCTGCACGGTGGCGCAGTGGTTAGCGCTCCTGCCTCACAGCAAGAAGGTTCCCGGTTCAAGTCCTGGCTGGGGGACCTTTCTGTGTGGAGTTTGCATGTTCTCCCCGTGCATGTGTGGGTTTTCTCCGGGGACTCCGGCTTCCTCCCATTGTCCAAAAACATGTTTCACAGGTTAATTGGTTACTCTAAATTGTCTCTAGGTGTTAATGTGAGTGTGTGATTGTGGCCCCTGCGACAGACTGGCGACCAGTCCAGGGGTGTCCCCTGCCTTCGCCCATGAGTAGCCGGGTTAGGCTCCGGCAACCTCGTGACCCCGAAAGGGATAGAGCGGATTGGAAAATGAATGGATGAATTGAATTCTGTGAAGTTTATTTCTACACTAAGCCTGCAGATTGTATCTGCCAAAAGTGCATTTTCTTGTCTTTCTTCCTCAACTGAGAATTCTAGTAAACACCTAAAAAACGATGTAAAGTTTCATCTTGTTCAGAATTTTGAGTTAAAACAATCTATCTCTTTATATCCAAATGTGCATATCTTTCTTTTCATCTGCTGTTACCCTCATGATGATGAAACCTGACCCCATTATCGTTATCTTTTCCTTCCAGGATGCATTTAGCACATGTAATTTACTCAGCCCTTGTTTATTGTGCAGGAATCCCTCCTATACTTAGAGGGATTCCACTTAGAGTGATGATAGAAACTAATCTGTTTGTAAGTGAGAGTGCACATTCACACAGACAGCTCAGCTGCTGTGCTGTAAAGTCCAGATTCACATTAACTAATAAGCATCACTGACATGGAGCTTGGAACACAACGCGACCAGGGGATTTGTAGCTCATTAGTTTCTCGGATGCACGCGTGCATGTACAAGTGCGAACACACAAACACACACAATCCGCGACCTTGCATCCTGCAGAAAATGACTTGTTGACACTCCTGACCACTAACTACATCTTCAGCTCTCCCTTCAGATAATGGATGCTAATTAGGTCTGACACACAGAAGCAAAGATTTAGAGGGAGGTGGGAGGGGAGGAGATGAGAAAACTTCAGATAGAAAAAGCTGAGAGAAGCGCTGAGTGTGGAGGGGAAACAAAGTAAGAATGGAATGAATTAACCACAAAATATTTCCATGAAAGAACAGCCTGTGAAAACATAATGAGATTACAACGTGGAAAGAACATTTATAATTATTTTCAATCCACCGGAGAGCTTCGATTTCTGAAATGTTTGTCCTAATAATGAAGCACTTGACATGCAGCTTGCATATGTTCACTCAGTCTGAACAGCAGAAATAACTAAATGACTAAAACATTGATCTTGAATGAACAGTGTTTCACTTCACCACTTGTCTCCAGTCAAGACTGGACTTTAAATTTAAATGACCACACAATTTTTTTGTCACACTTCACTCTTTTTAAGTAAGCTTCACAGTTTTTAAGCTTTGTTTCAGTTGAGGCTGAATCAAAGCAAAAAAAATCAACACAAATGAACGTTTTGTACATTTACTTGTTAACCTGCATTTATACCGGACGCAATCCGCGTGTCAAATGACCCTCTTTCACTGCTCGCCAAATTTACTGCCTGAGGCCTGCCCTAAATATCCTTGACACCAGGGTCCAGTTAAGTCCAGAGTGTATCCCGCCTTCGCCCAACTGTAACCGGTGCAGTCTCTGGCAAACCTGCAGCCCCAGCAGGTTAAAAAAATGGATGGAAGTTCAGGATAAAAATCCTCGCATCAAGCAGCTATATGGGGATCTTTTTATCCACCTGCTCATCAAGTTACTGAAAACATCACATGTCCAGAGCTGAATCCCGCGACAACCTCGGCAAACGGAAGTGTTGACGCGCTGCGTCGCCTGCCTTAATCGTACCGCACCACTTAATTCGCGCTGCACCGTTTAAATGGCGCTGCTGCCAGACTGACTTGCCCAATCGACGCTGGAATTCCTCACAGGACTTGAGATTAAGTCTGTACATTGACTTAACATTGAAACTCGATGCCCCTGCATCCGGTGTGAATGCAGCATTAGAATTTTCTCTTTTATCTGCCAATTTTGTTACCACAAGATTTTAGTAATTCAGTGGCCTTGAAGAACAAATCACACCACCACTGGACATCACTCATTAGATAATAACTTTTGACATCTTTAATGTCCAAATACTAATAAAGTTTTATGATTAGTGTGACGCATAAAAACTTTTGGTTGAACTGATGGACAATCACCATCCAATCTTACTATGCTCCATAGTACCTACCTCTTCCATTTTCTTATTTTGTTTTGTATATTTTGTTTTTATACATTTCATTTTGATTTCTAGAAATTACTTTTGTTTTCTGAAATGTTTCATTTTTATTTTCTTAATTTTTTTGTGTAATTGTGTTTTGTTTCCGCAATTTGTTTTGAATTCTAAACTTTAATTTGGATTTTTTTTTTTTTTAATTATTTGTTGGTGTTAATTTAATGAATGTGTTTTTGCGTTGAGTGGTTGTTGATGAGATTTGTACTTCAGGGCCACCATATATTAATGTATCTCGTCTCATTCTTTTTCATTCGGGGCTGTCAAAGCTGACAGAGAGACCAGGCTCCAGCCTTATAATGATAGCTCGGGCTTTCAAACTGCATTGAGAGCAGTCGAAGTTTACACTGAGTCTTCCTGATAGACACAGCAGAGTCACACTTTCTGTCAGTAATCAGAATCTAGACATAAAGAAGTAATTGGCTTTATCCAAAGTCAAAAAGAAGCCTTTTGCATAAAGATTTAGAAAAATAAACAAAAAAACCATTGACATATCAAAAAGCAGAAACGTCAGTTTACACGGACTTACATGCAGTGCTTTAGCAAAGGAAAAGAGCATCAAAACTGACACGTACAATGGTCCCTCACTATAACATTGTTCTCCTTTTGTGGTCTCGCTGTTTTTTGCACAATTAAGATGCTTTTTTTCTTTAAACAGCACATTGTGTTCTTCATCCTGGTTGACTGATGACCTTGTCAATCCATCTCTTTCGTGCTGTCCCCTGTATAGAATGCATTCAGATTTCCACATTAACATACAGTAAATCTTTGATCGCAATACGATCTTTGTTTTCATGCTGTAATACTGAACTTACAGTATGTTCCTACTGTGGGTTTGAACTTTGAGAGTTCGAACAAGAGAGAAAAGTGTTTGTTTGTCTGAGAAAAGTGTAAAAAAAAATGTCTAGTAAGGAGTTTTACAGCCTTGAAACATCTGCAATCCTGCTTTGTGGATTTAACCTTCGCAAGTTATTTTTAGAATGTAACTCTGTAAATCTATCTCAGGTGTTGTGCGGCGACTGGGTTCTGATAAACCTTGGACCGTCATTGGCAACCGATCACTGGAAACAGACAAAGACAAATCAGACAAATAGGCATTCTCACACCCACTCTCATTAGCAGTTTAAATATCGTTAGCTCTGCAACAACTTCCGCCTTCTGTCATCGGCCCGTCAAAAATTTTGTTAATTCAGCTTTGCCCTTTACAGTAATCTTTGAATGTTGTTTACAAATGAGCAAGAAGCAGAACGTTTCGGGGAAGTACCACCAGTTGCTCTATTTGAGTCATTTCAAAACAATATTGATGAGTGATTATATGACGAGTAAACATTTTGTTGTTTGAAATGTTTTTTCTTTTCTTCTTTACAGAAACCAGAAAGTATAGATACAAGCCTATGGGACATTGCTCATTGGATGATGATGTTTGTCCTTTATTTCAACCAAAAGTACTGTTCACATACTTACTATTTTTAGATGATGTCCCATAGTACCTTTTCTGCTTTGTGATTGTCTATTTTTTTAATATTTCATTTTAAATTCTGGAAATTACTCTTGCTTTCCTTTTTTTTAATTTGTTTGTTATTTGTTTTGGTTTCTAGAATTGTATTTTGATTTCTAAAATGTAATGTTTTTTTTAATTATTTGTTTTGCTTTTTCATTTGTCGTGAATTTTTTTTTTTTTTTTTTTTTTGTGTTTAGGGATTTGTTGGTGTGGTTTTCACTTCAGGGCCACCGTATTTAAAAAAAAATAAATTAAAAAAAACTATTGCTTAAACCAAAAAGTACTTTTGGTCAGATCTGGTTTAATGATATAAGTCTAAATGTTTGAGGTCAAGCTTCACTCTTAGTTTGTCTCATTTGGAGCTAGAGAAATGGTTTTGTAACCAAAAAATATCAATAGACTGCTTTTCCTTTTCCCACAAGAAACTGCTCTTCCCAAAGGTAAAGAATTCTAAACATAAAACGAGTGGCACAAGGAGTTTTGCTTTGTATTTTTAAACTTTTATCCGCTGAACTGCAGGCTGCAGGTACCGAGAAGAAATTGGGGTGATCAAACTAAACAGTCAGACCTCTTATTTATAGCTTTGAATAAAAAGATTTCCATAAATACAAGTGCAATGACTGAGCACTCAACAAGGAACAGCAAGCTCAAAAGTCTGTGCGGTCTCGACTTCCCACAGTGACACAATTTAAGGTCAAAATACCAAAACAAACCCAAAAAAAACAGAACTTACATGTCCATACAGAAATAGTGACACTGTTCTGTAACACTTCAAAACATTTTAAAGCAGTTACATGGGGATTCTTATAATAGTATCCCAAAGGGACATTGTATCTTATCTCACTTTTATGAGGAAGAGCACCTGTCAGAGTTGTGAAACAGGCTTTCCAGATTCACTTGTAATGCCAGTTATTAATAAAGGATCGGTTTATTACAATCCAATTCTTTCCAGATCATTTCAATGAGCCCAGATTGTCATAAATGCATTTTATTATTACTCAATTCAAGTGATAAACGGCTTACATTAAAGGGCTTTATCCTGGTCAGGTAATGAGTGAGAATAAAGAGGAAGACTCCCTTCAGATCAGGCATGTCCTAAATCAGGCCCGTGGGCCAAATGAGGCCCAAGTTCAAATTTCCTTTCAGAAATATGCTGCCCCAAGCACTTTCTAAAAACTGTGTGAACAATGTCTTGATTGTGCTTGGCTAAACTATGTTCTGAGCTGTTGTAAACCTGTGACAACACTGCCAATGGACCCTTCTGCGACACGTTTTATCCCATTTTTCAAATGTCAGCTGTAAATAAAACACAAAAGTTGACAGTGAGGGCCACCACTTCCAGAACAAGTGAAATATGAAATAACTGTGTCTGCCAAACGTCAAATTCAAGAAGTTCATTGTCAAAAGGAATGAACGGTGCAAAAAATTGATCATGATTTTGGTTGACCCTTTGGTATATCCTGTCAGGGTTCACCACAGCGAATCAGCTTCCACTGATTTGCATAGGTGGTTTGGCAGAGAGTTTAACGCCGAATGCCCCTCCTGACACAACCCTGTATTTTATCCGGGCTGGGGACCGGCACAGGGAGACTTGGGCCTTCTTGTGGCTACATAGTTTAGGCAGCAGCATGAAGGGATGTAGTTGTGTTCTACGGAAAGAAATGAAAAGTATGCCATAGAAATAAAATGTTAGTAAAATTGTTCATTTGAACGTAATGGTATTAAAACAGTTGTCAGGCGGAATTGTTGGCCCTCACACATTTTCACTATATCTGCAAAAAGTTTGGACAGCCCTTTTCAAGATTAAAGAGGAACCAGACTCAGGGAAGGTCATCATCTGCCCTCAACAGTTGAGCTCAGTTGGAGAGGACAGGAAAGAGACAAAATAAAAATAAAACTTAGAACATATAGGAAGCAGAAACCAGTAGTTTATGAGGCAATGAGAAAACAGATTTAGGTGTATATTTCTTTTATAAAATCATTGCCTACATTTTTGTATTGAAATGACATCACAAGCACAAACACTAATTCATTTTCTTGGACAAGACTGCCTCAAAGGAGTTCATTTTATGCCAAAAGAACTCACTTGCTGTGTCATCTGGTGTACTCTGTCTTGGTTCATTTGATCTGGTTTCAGTACAGTGTCACTCGGGTCAGGGGGAGTTTGTAGAGGGTTATTATGCAAGCCGATAGATAATCTAATTGGGTCAGATAAGACTGGCTAGAGTTCAGAGCTCAATGATAAGAACAAAATAACTGTTAGTATGCTACCAATGCTACAGAGACTGCTTAAAGGAGCCTCAGAGTTTAAAGGGGTATTTCAATTGACTTTTGTTTTTTGTGTGGTCAGTCAAGACCAGTTTGTAGGAAACAGTTAACATTTTTTTAAAGTCGGGCAAATTTCTTCACTCTGATGACAGATAAGCACGCTTTGTCCAGATGAGTGCAAACCACACGGGGACACACACTCATTTCACTGTCGGTGGTGTAGTTTGTCCTGCTGAGCTATGCAACAATTCCACTTCCTTCCTGTTCACCGTTGCTATGGCAACAGCAAAGGAGGACCCTATTATCATCAGATGAATCGAGCTGCAAAAATTTATTTTTATCACCACTTCCCCATCTCTCTGCTTTAGCAGGGATGAGCGTTCTTGCAAGTTTCGCTGCAGAGCAGTGCGATTTCCAAGAACGTGTGGGGAGTTAAAACAAGATAAGACCAGAAAAACACATTTATGTTTAGCCGCAAAACCTCCAAATGTTGAATTAAGTCTTCATATGCTCAGATAAGCACAAGGAGGTGAAAGTAAATAAAACAGTTGAAATTCATTCATTCATTCATTTTCCAATCCGCTTTATCCCTTTCGGGGTCACGGGGTTGCCGGAGCCTAACCCGGCTACTCATGGGCGAAGGCAGGGTACACCCCTGGACTGGTCGCCAGTCTGTCGCAGGGGCCACAATCACACACCCATGCACACTCACATTCACACCTAGGGACAATTTAGAATAACCAATTAACCTGTGAAGCATGTTTTTGGACGGTGGGAGGAAGCCGGAGTACCCGGAGAAAACCCACGCATGCACGGGGAGAACATGCAAACTCCACACAGAAAGGTCCTCCAGCCAGGACTTGAACCGGGAACCTTCTTGCTGTGAGGCAGGAGCGCTAACCACTGCGCCACCGTGCAGCCCCAGTTGAAATTGAAATAAAAAAAAATAAAAAAAATTAAGTTATCAAATACGTCATAGGTTGCAAGAAAAAATAGAAGATTTGAGTAAATGGTTCATTGTGACATCAGTTTTTGGTAACTGTATCTTGGTTGTGTGCTTCTGTTGACCTTTTTAACCACTATGTGTGTAAAGAAATAACAACGTCCAGTGCATGTTATTAAATTTCCTTAAAAAAAATAAGGCCTAGTGGTATTTTACAGTGATCTTTTTTCTCAAAAATCGCATTGCAGAACAAGAAAATAAATTTGTGAATGCCTTTATCTAAGGCCAAAGTTTGAAGTGAAGGAGTTTTAAGTTTTAGCGCTGCTATTCTTAACTTAAAAGGAACCCTCCAGTTGGTTTAGAAGTTAAACCATGAACAGAAAAGAACAGTTTGCTGATCAGGTCCTGGAATGCTCACAGTTCAGACTGAGTAAAAAGAAGGGACGATTTTAACTGGTAAAGGGTGGAAACTTGTTTTTTGGGCAGTTTAAACATTTTTCTTACCTGTACACTGTCTTACAAATACCAGCTGTGTATTGATCAAATGCATTTGCAGTGTTCATCTTAAAACTGTGCTGTGATCCTCTTGCTTTCTGTTTGTTTGGCTGAATCTAAATTGCTTCCCTGCCCCTACGGCTTCTCCCTATCCCTTCATGTACGCGTCCAAGTGGAGGGATGTGGAAAAAAATAGCAGCTATGTCCGAATTCCTTCCCTACTCACTACGTAGTGCACTATAGAATGTGTTTGCCGTTTTGTAGTGCTGTCCAAATCTACAATTCCAAAATCGAGTGCCCTAGAAATTTCCCAGAATTCTCTGCGAAATTGGATTCTACCTTTATTACTTTCTTTTATTGAGGAACGAATAAAAAAAATATTCAATCCTTTACTTACTAAAAATGCCTGATTATATTTAATCACAGACACTGGCATTTGGGCACACGTTCATATACATTTACAATGGCCAGGTAAACCTTTTTTCACTGTGAGAGGAAGGGATCACACATGGCAAGCATGCCGGACTTACATAAGCTGGGTGCTGAACCAGTACACCACCCCGTCACCCCTTCTCCCCACTATGAAGTGACATTATTAACTTGTAAATCACCTCTGGCACAAGTGCACATTTCTGCCAGACTGTCAGCTGGCTTTGCAGAAGGCCCTAATGGATGATGCGTAATGGGTTAAAAATGTTAGAGGAAAAGAAGGTGACGCCTTCAGTGACTTGTTTGAAGAGCAAAACATGTTCAAAACTTATAAAACACAGACAATTTCAATGGACAGCTCTAAAAAGAAAAACCATAAAAACACAAATGAACGCTTCACTTGTTAGTTGAAGGGTTGAGATATGTGCGAGCGTGCTGCCTGTCTAAAGCCACCAATCACTTTTAATCTAACTGTATGTCTCAGAGGATCACTTGAGGTGAGACAGAAACATTGAGAAGGTTAGAGGTCAGTAATGTGCTCCTTAAATGTCCGAGCTATTCAGAGGAGGCTAGGTGCTAATGGTCTGCAAATCTGACTCCGGGGAGCACACTGTACCATTTTATTCATCATTCATGAAAGCCAGAGAGGGAAGTGTGTCTAATTGCTGATAATGGTAATGTTGTGAGTTCGCAGAGCTGATCATCTCTGGAATTAGATTCACTGACCTCTACAATGGGGGGAATCCATCAAGCACGAAGACTTAAAAGCAACCACGCTCTGATACAGTGCACACCTATTGGCGAAAGAAGCCAGCAGCTTTCTGTGGCCGCTAATGGCATCAATGGACCTGCTGGTATCTAGTTGGAGCGCACAAAAAGAGGGTAAATCCCGGCCAGACAGAAGTGAACATGACTCCCAAAACAGAGATCCTTTCTAATCAGAAGGAAGAGTGAAAGCTTAAATCACAAAGAAGAGGGTCTTTGTAGGAATCAAGGTACAGAAATGTTCAGTTCCCTTTTTTAAAAAAGAAGAAGAGAAATTAAAGGACCAACTTTAGGTCACTTGGAAGTACTTGTATTTGTTCACTGGCTGTCTCGCAGCATCAAGTCACGTGCCATGAGGACAGCACAGTAAAAAGACGGAAAAATCCCAACGCTCGCGCACACAGAGCCAACTCGGCACAAACATGGCCGCATGTCCCACAAAAACGTGCTTAATTAAACTTTAAAAAACGAAGTAAGATAACTATCAAAAAGAAACATATTCATAAAGACAAAGTTGGATTGATGAAGACAAAGTTCTGCACAAATTATTCATTTGTGTAGAACTTTGTATTTATGAATACGTTTCTTTTTCACAGCTATCTCACCTCAAAAGTTTAAACAAAACAAAATGCTTTTTTTTATACCCTAACCGTAGTCTTGATGTCACTACCCATTCAGTCAACTCGGGAATAAATAATTAAAAAAAAGCATAATGTATTTTATGAAATACATAATGTATAATTTTCAGAGTAGCTAGAGTGTGATGTTTGAACCTTTTGACATCTTGTTTTACCAACTTCCTTTAAGACCCACTCTGATGAAAATCATGTTCTGTCCAATGAGACGGCTGTGGCTTTGATATTGGGCTATATAAATAAAATTGAATTGAATTGAATGTTCTTGGTGTTTTTAACATGTTCTTGTTGCATTTTTATTATTATATAGCTTAAAGTTTGTAAATCAAGCTTAAAATTGCATTTCTGAGTATTTCTTTAGTCATGTCTCAGGAATTTATTAAAGTCCTTAAGGTTTTGTCTGGCATCTCACACACATACAAGCAGCAAGCATTGCTTTGGTCTAACATAGAACTTATGTGAAGATCGCTTAGTCAAATTTCCTTCTCCATCCACGTCTGCGAAACTCCGCGGCGCCGCCTACTTCCTCAGGGAAGTTCGGTGCTTGTTCGGGACTCTCCAATTGTGCCACAGCACACTTGCTGCAGTGTGTGTTTCTGCTTGCCTCGGGGAGCCGGGCTTAGAGCTGATCGACTCTTCGCATCCCTCAGAACCACCCTCGCCTTATACAGCGGAGCAGGCTGCTGGGTATGGAGAGATTGAAGCAAGACGTTAGCTCCTTGACACCCAGTCTCCCCACAAAAAACACACTGCACTTTGCAGCCAGGGGTAATTGGTGAGTCCAATTGGCAACTTTAATAAATTCCTGAGTTTCATGAGATCAGCAGTCCTGCGCCATGATGGTTTATAAACCAGGCAAGAGCAATGGAGTACAGATGATCTGAGTTAGGCCCGTCCTCTGAGTTTGATGGGACAGTTTGACAGATAACGTAATTAAATGCTGCAAACCGGACCATGAAATTTTTCTTTGAATCATAAAATAAAAACGTTTCTTAAATCATTTAAAATGGAATTTTAATGACACTGACACATTTAATCACACTTTTAATCATTTGCTTTCCAATTTTAAATAATTAATGACACATTTATTCAATAATTTCATATTCAATATTTCTTTCAATGTGTCTCTTCCAGCCCACACTGGACACTGAAATATTTAAATATGTCATGAAATATTTAAATGTGCTTTTTAATGGCAATTTAAAAATATAATGTCACATATATTTAAACATTTATTTTTTTTATTTCCAATGTATTTAATTCCAATTTTAAATAATTTATTACACTTTTATTTAATACTTTTATGGTGTATATATTTATTTCATGTTGTCTCTTCTGGACCTCCATATAAACTACATGTTTTTTTTCTAATTTTGGCTAAAAGCGACATAATCAAAATTAAAAGACCACTGGGAACGCTTTTACAATAGATCAAAAAAAGATCAGTGAAGTAAAATTACACAGAAGTTTCTGATTATTTTCTTTTGATCGTATGCAAGCACCAAACCTAAGGAAAAGTGGGCCTTTTTCCAGAGACATGCGTGTTTACTGGACTGGACAATGGTCAGGTAGTGTGGTAATCACCTGCTGCTGTTAATCTGTAACTTATGAGCGGATGTGCAGCGTACTTTATTAGCTCAGAGAGCACCTGATCCTCATCCTGTGTGAGTTAGCCAAGAGGGCGGGGGTGCCGAGGGAGTAATAAACCAAATGAATAAGGAGTTGATGATAAGAAATAAAAACTGATTAAGAAATACCACAAATGAAAGGAAGTGGAAAATGGATCTGAGATGGTTTAGTCGGACAGAAACACAGAAAATGATGATTTACTGTCTAATAAAGGAAGACTCATTGTATGTGAGAGACTCATACCGGTTTATATTTTAACCCAGAAAACAGAATTTCTTCCCTCATACAACATCTTTGCCCCACGACCCGGTTCTGCATGAGTAGAGGAAGATGGATGGATGGATATAACTTCTTGAAAAGGGACTTCACATCTTGACGGCCTAAAATATGAACATTCTTCTTTATTATCTCCAGTAACTGTATTGTTAAACAAAGGAGTGTTTTGATAGCAGGTGTAGCCAATGAAAAGCACCATGAAGCTGATCAAATATTTAATATCAAAGGCTCTTATAGCAAATACAACCGCGGCCTTTCGGCCAATGGCACAAGGGCCAAAGGCATGAATGTGTTTGCTCTACCTGAACAGGGTCATAGTCAAATGTTCACATGTGACTGATCATGCACACATTCAGATATCAGATGGCCATGATCATGCCCGACTGTGGTAAGACATTGGCTGTAATGATCAACTAAAAGAAGACGACTCATATTGGTTTGGGGCTCTTTAAACCCGATCCACTCAACTGAAACTAAGATTTATTAAGATTTTAGTGTTTCTCTAATTTTCCGTCTTAAGGCTGCTTTTGCTGAGTTTGAAGAAGATTTAGGGATCAGACTTTGTCTTCTGCTCCATCAGCTACAAAAAGCTCAGCAACTGGCAGAGGCGACGTGACAAAAAGCACATGTTCTCCACCTCTTTTTTTATACCTCTTGCTGAGTGAGCCACTGACCCCCCCCCCCCAAAAACTGAATATGCATTTTGTGGATTAACGTTAGTGATTAAACCTTTTGACATTTAAAAAAGACAGGATGGTGGAATTTTTAAAAAGTATCGTTTTCTTCCTGGTCTCTAGAACTTGAAGTCACTAGCAGTAAATATGATTAGAGTAAAGTACAATTCACTACTAAAACCCAACCTAAAACACAGAAGTCATTATTATTTGAGAAAAATATACTGTATCATATACTGTATGTGCAATTTAATGTTTGATGATAAATTACCAGAGAAATGGGAACACCCTTAAAATAACTTTCTTTATTCATGCTGGGATATACGTTTGGGTTACTTTTTCAAGCAAGATTATTTTATTAGGTTGTTATGTTGTCATTTTACCCAATTTATAGGTTTTAATGAGTCTTTTTTTCCTGAGTTAAAATAACTTAGCAAAAGTGATTCCCTTTTTAAAACCTTAGAGTTGGGTTTAAACAAACTCAAATTTAGTTTATTTTTAACTATGGAACTTTTAGTGTGAAGCCTGAAAGATTTTGTTGCAGAAAATAAATAAATAATAATAATAATAAATACAAAAGTCTTAACCCCCCACCCCCCCCCCCCCCCCAAAAAAAAAAAAAAAACATTTTCTTTTTTCCAAGGCAAAAAAAATTTTTTGAATTTTTAAAAATTTCTCGTAAAAAAAAAAAAAAAAAAAAAACAATGTCACAATTTTTAACATGTCAGCATCAGAGGTACTGGTTGCCCTTAGTTACTTATTATCTGTGCTTTCATCAAAGCATCGCAGTGGAACACATGCCCAAAGAGATGAAGAATCTGATTGTTTGGTTGAACCTAAAAGTTGCAAAGGGATGGTTTACATTTCTGCATTTTCATGCCAAGACATCTTTTGTTTTCTTGGATATTCACAATATAGTTAGGTTAACACATCTTAAATGAATATCTAGACCAAAGAAAGCCCTCTGAAATGTGCAGATTCTGGGATCTACTTAACTATAACCAAAACACATTAAAAATACAGTGTAAAAATACACCTAATACAGTTTGTCTCAATAAAAAAATGCTTGAAATTGTCTTTTTTATTCATTTCAATCTGCAATGGTCCAAATCAAATAAAAATTGGGGATTAGATTTATTCTTCTTAATTTCAGGTAGAAAGAAAACAATTTTTAAAAAGAAATTAGAATTTATTTACAACTGCGTTAAACATGCAATCTTCAGTATGAAATGTTGACAACGTGGATTTTATTTTGTCACTAGAAAAACGAGATGCAAGCTTTTTCATCATTTGAGTTGAGTTAAATTTTTTTTGTGCTAAAAAAATTTAAATTACAATCAAAAATATAATAAAAAAGACATTAAAATTAAAATTTGATGTATCTAGTAGGGGAGACATTGAGTGTTCTAGCAGTTTTTGTTTAAGTATAAAAAAATGAAAGTATAACTGTTACAAATAAAGAAATGAAAAAAACATGTATGACTGAGACAGTAGGTTTATTTAAGGAATACAAAGACAAACTACTGAGATCAAATGAATCTGTTGTACATGCTAGGCTTACTGTGAACCTGTCATCCCTCTGTTTACATCCACTCATTTCCTCTCGCATTCTGCTCCCAGAGCTGTGACTTGCTGGTGAAAGTGCTGTGCTGGTTCTTAATAGAACTGAAAGACAGTGCAGAGTGTACAGTGCATCAGAGCAGTGTACCACTCACAGTGGGAGGATTGTGAGTTCTGAGAGGCCCATTTTGCCACTGCCATGACTGTGGCAGAGGCAATTTATTTCTAAGTGTTTCAGCTCCCCCAGTTAGACTGGGGGGGGGGTTTAATTAAGAAAAGATGGAAAAAGAAAGCCTGGGTGAAATAAGTCTAGAAGGTGTAATGAAACCATTTAATATGGATGAAGTTCATTGCACTTGAACACCACTATGAGACGACTGCTTCACAGTTTCCTCTGTTGTTCTGTTTTATGCTCTACCTTTTACTTTAAAGCATGATGAGCAGTAAATCAGCCAATGTGTGTTCACTTTTACATCCTAGTGAAACAAAGGACTCATTACTGGCTGTCTTTCATCATCAGAAATATACAAGATAATAAGGGATTTATCACAATACTATGGTTTACACTGTTACTTTTTGCTTTTCCGTCTCTGCCAGATTTTACCTGACTGTCACAACCCTTTATAGCTACAATTTGATTGGCCGTTGATGCCATTAAAAAAAAAAATCACCTGTTTCCAGCTTGTGGTGAAGGATCTGCTTTCAACAACATCACGCCAACAGCCACTCCAAATAACACTAGACATGTTTACAACTTAAGTAAATACAAAAATGTACATTCTAAAATGTCATACACCTTATTTGCATATGCCAGCAAGAACAATAACTGCATTTGAATGACAAATGTGATATTTGCCATTAGTCAAAGTTAAGTTAAAGTCACATTAGTTGTCACACACCTAGGTGTGTGAAATTTGTTCTCTGCATTTGACCTATCCCCCAGGGGAGCGGTGAGCAGCAGACACAGTTGTGCTCGAAACCCATGTGGTGGTTTAACCCCCCAATCCAACCTCTTACGGCTGAGTGTCAAGCTGGGAGACATTGGGTCCCATTTTTAGTCTTTGGTATGACTTCGTCTGGAATTGCTACCACAAGACCACAAGGCTGGATACAGCATTCGTCATGTGGTGTTTACTACTGGTAAAAACAATAAACTATTTAAAATAATCAAATGCATTTAAATATAATTGACTATTTTACCTTTCATTAGAATTGTTATCATTTTATTTAACGATCAGGTGAATGAAGAAATTAATGTGTTTTACTATAGAAAAAAATGGCAGCTGATAGATAACTGGTTTCTTTCACTAATCAAGCCATTGATCAATTCCAAGCTTTTATGAGTCAGAATTGAAAGAAACATCTTCATCCACCCAAATGATGATGAGAAGGATGGCTTTATGGGAAAATCCTTATTGTGTTGCCAGGAAACCAAGTCAATCAGCTTCTACTTGTTAGTTGCTTGGAGGGTGGGGCGTGATTTTAATTTATTCCGCCTCCATTGTCACTGTAATGTCCCTTCCCTGTGCTGCTATGAAATGAATGGCTCGCTTGATTGTGTCACAGGAAAGGAAAGCCATACCAGAGGGCAGGAGGAGAGCGAGGTACGAGGACATCACTGCAAGAGATGAGCAAAAAAGATGGAGGATATTCACAGAGAGCTAAGCTCGCAGAGAAGCTTTTAACCTCTGTCGGTGGAAGGTAACAAAAAGACTAGATCACTGAAATTAAGCATATCTTCACAACTCTACTGGCTAAATCCCAAAAAGTAGGATAGCATGAATAGAAAGATATGTCCAGAACCAGAATAAATGAACTAAAACACAAAAATCTATAAACGCTCAAAACTTCAATTGTTCCATTATATTAGAAGAAAAAAAATCTATTTTGTTTTTGCTTTCATGTAGATACTAAATTAAAGTTATTTTGCAACCCAAGTGGTTTGATTCATATTTGCAACAACAGTAGGCCTATATTTTTATGCATTTAAAAAAATGCCAGGCTTTGATGTCATTTGCCCTTTTGACTTTTTTCTGATAGTAGATTAGAAAAAGATGATTTTACCAAAGCCATATAATCTCTCAAAATACTGCTGGTTTCTCAAGTATTTCATTGTAATTTAAAGGGCCTATACCACGTAAGATCAACTTTTTGAGCTTTCAAGTTACAAAGTTTCTTCCACACTTTAAACAACCTAAAAGCTGTATTTTGATCCGTTCACGCATTTCTAATCTAATAAACTCTAAAAACCTGCGCTCTGAGCACTAGCCCCTCCAAACTCACAAAAATGAGCGGGTTTTCAAGAACCGACATCACAAAGTGAGAACAGCCCCTTTAAGGAAGAGTTTTCAATGCCAGCACCGCCCCCAGCCTACACACACACCCACTTTCTCCTCGAAGCTAGTGGTGATCTGCAAAACGCTTTCATTTTAAATGCACAATACCGTATATCTTCCAAAGTGTCTTGTCTCTAATGTCTGCCGGTCTCTAATAGTGGCCGGGCTCTTTTAAGGCCCCCCCTACACCCGGGCCGAGCACAGTCGGGCAGATGCTGAGTGTCTACGGCTCACATTTGTAAGCCAGTGTAGCGATGGCCCAGAAATGCTCATTCAATTTAACGTTTAAACTTCATGCGGCGGCATACGCCAAACGAAATCATTATTGGTGTGGATCCTAAATGTATCCAAGAATGGTGCAAGCAGATGGGTGATATTGGAAAGACGGCTGAAGACACAAGGGCAAACTATTTCCTGGTGGAGGTGTAAAGACAGTGAGAAAAAAAAAGTCCTGAAGGACCTGTGCACTTTTTTAGTGTTTACATACTTCAAAAACGTCATTTTTTTTGTTTGTTTGTTTTGCATGGGTGGCAGTTCTTAAACAGAACTAAAGCTGTGTCATGTTGGTGTGCACCACGAAAGAATTGGACTTAAGGGTCTGGTACAAAACTTCTCCTTATTTAGATAAACAAGTGCTGCCTGCATCAAAGTGAACGTTTATCTGGGCTTTGGTGAATAAATGGAAAGACATTTTCTTTCTATTCTTTTCACTTTCTAAGAAAAAAATATAAAACACGGAAGACAAATGGGCTCATCTGTATTTGAATGATAATTTCATGATCATAACAGTGGATAGCTGCGGAGTTGTCTCAAATGAAGCTTTCGCTACACGAGTAAACAAACAGATGTTGAAAAAATCTGTCGAACACAAATAAATGTCTCCAGAAGAAAGTTTTGTAATCTGCAAAAATTTACAACAGGAACAGTTTGACAGCTTAATGCAAAGTTAGTTCAAATGTTTGGTATCCCACTGATGATGATGAGGCAGCTGGGCAAAGGGCGGGGGCAAAGTAAGGGAAGGGGGGTTGTTTAAGGGGTAGAAAAAGCTTAAGATTGTTTGTACCAAGAAGATAATGTTTTTTAAACCGACATGTTAAACTGTGCACGTTACTGCCAGAGGTACCTTAAAGACCCACTCCAATCATCTTTTGATGAGAGGTCTTAAAAGTTGTTTTCTAGGACATAGTTTCTGCAGAGCAGTAGCAGTTCATTAGAAATTCACCTCTGGGTTGTGGTCATAGGAGTTGGTGCAGAAGGTGTTCCCCCTTCCACTCCCTATTACTGAGAGATCTCGGTTTACACACTCTCCCGCTAGCTTACAGTCCCTAACAACCCCAATCTAACATTGCTGGTGCAACAAAAGTAGCGAGCAATATTGTAGCTATCCAGCTGTACAGTTTTGAGCCAGATGCCAGCTCAGACGAGGAAAATAAGTTTTTCGTCTGCTCCTGATTCACAGTTTAAATAAAGAAATATTCAGAAAAGCAATTTTGAGCTTAATTTCTTATTACATGTCCTCCATTGTGAGAAAAAAATGCTACAAGAACATGTTAGAAACATCAAAAACACAGTTTTCACTGGAATGGGTCTTTAAACACAAATATTTGAGAGTTGAACTTGGTCAAGACTTTGGGACCCTTGACTATTTGACTTGGGTTTTGAGCCAAAGACTTCAGACTTAACTTGACATGAACAAGGAACTTCTGGGCATCTCTGGCTGACAATGCAGCATACAGTACACACAGTCACCCTTCTATTATAACAAGTTTACATGAGTGCAAAGACCTAGACAGACATTGGCAAGTGAAAGAACATCATCAAAAAGCAAGATCTGTGAACAGGTTGTAGATGTAGTAGTTTGCTGTTGTACAGTTTTGTCTCTCTTGTCAAAAAAATGCAAGACATGTTAAAGAAAAAAAATCAAATATTTATTTGCAGTATAAACATGTCTGGTGTTGTTTATCGTACAATACATAAGGGTCAATAATGCTTTCTTTTGGCCGACAGAAAGATCAAACTGCCTCAGGTAACATGCCCTGTGGTTTTATTCACAGACAGGTTGCATCGTCCTCTTAAAAACCCTTTACAGCACATTACAAAACAGCTGATCAGTGTGACTTCAGAGCTGTTACACGATGCAAGATGCATCGTCCAAAAAAAACAACAACAAAAAAAAAACAACAGAAAAAGAAAAATGAAATCCCTGAAAAATTCCTCACTGAGGTAAAACATTTTTAATCATTCACTTCTTCTTTCAGATCATTACCTCTACCTTCTGCCTCTCAAACACACTGCTCTCTCACAAGCACATTCTTAGAGAGATGTATTGTAGC
The DNA here is from genome assembly GCA_036245035.1 of Adrianichthys oophorus. Taxonomy (NCBI): domain Eukaryota; kingdom Metazoa; phylum Chordata; class Actinopteri; order Beloniformes; family Adrianichthyidae; genus Adrianichthys; species Adrianichthys oophorus. Next base: position 20,585,259 of record BSAI01000073.1, on the reverse strand, counting down.
TACACATTAAAGGATGCAGACACATCTGCTCTTGAGATGTGGAAAAAATTACAGAGACTTAAAAAGTTGTTTCTTCTTTCAATGTTGTAGAGACACAAAAATACAAGAAAGCTGCTTCAAATCAACTGTACTGTTTCCAATAGAAAAGCTTCATCCTGAAATATAGGTACGGTTTATCGGTGAGAGATCAAGTCCTCAGTGTTTCCATTTTAGATTCAGTGGAATACGATTCCAGACAAGGAGAGTCCATTAAAGCTCAGCTGTATAATTACCATTTGTGACACTGTAATAGGAGACAAACTTTGCATATAATTTATAACACATATATACTGAGATTTACAGTATATTACTTTTGAAAGGCCACAGGAATAGCATAGAGCACATTTTATCAAAACATGATGGAAAAATATCTCATTATTTAAACTAGGTGGCATAATTGGCTCTTGTGACAAAAATGTGTGTTTGCAGGGGGTTCTATCGTGTTGGACCCACATTTTAGACACCCAGGGTGAAATGTTTCTTCAGTCCACAAAGGATTAAGCCAGATCTTGTACAGAGATGACATCATACAAAACAAGTTTAAAAAGGCTGAGGTCTTGGATGTACAAAATACTGCAAAAAAGGGGTTCTAATGTATTGCAGAGTAACAAAGAGGACCTCGGGTGAGCAATTACAGTAAAAAGACAGTTTGCAATCTATTATTACTGTGTTCTTATTCAAACTTTTTTTTTCCCAACACGCCATTTTTCTGACGATGCAAAGAGTATTGAACAGTCAACATTAGAAACAAGTTAGAAAGACTGTATAAGGCCAGCTTAAACCAACAGGGAGGTGCCACCTCTTTCCACTAGAAAACCCATGCTTTTGTTTCTGTTTAGACCTTGTCCACGTCACTTTTAGATCAATCACGTCTGCCCGCCAGCAGAAACCTGCACTGGGAAGTAGCTCTCTCTTAAAGTTCGGTTACAATTGTTGGAGGAATATTTTGAATGGGTTTTAATTAAAAGATCAATCAAATTCAAAATAATTGTTTACATTATGAGTGTAATGCACCTTTCAGCCTAACGGAAATGTAATGTTTTATTATAACAACTGCTGCCTCAGCCTTTTTGTGCTGCTTCTGATACACCTGACATTGAGCTTCAGTGGTACCGCATAGATATATTTTAATAGATTTGTCTTTAAAACTGCTTTTCTTTATTTTTTTGGCACTTAGCTTTATTTCTGTAGCACGTCTGTGCTTGCATTTTTTTCATTTATGTTCTCTTTTGCTGATTTGAAATTGTCACTGCTAAATTCAAGTCTTAACTCCTTATCGACTATAAATGAAAGTAAAGGAAAAGTTGTGAGACTTCAGTGCACGAACGTCGGAGTGTAAAGATTAACTTAAGTGCAGTTTTGAACGAGGGGGGGGGGGGGGGGTCTAAAATCTTCCTATCAACAAACTCAACTGATAGATTTACAACATAGTAAATTCAAACAACACCTGAAGTGCCTGTAGTCGTCTGCACGGGTGCAGCGGATGGACACATTTATGGCTTTTTCATTGTGAAAAACAAATTATTATTATTATTTTTTTTTTTTTGCTTGTCAACTTCTCCTAAGCTGCTCTTAACTCTGCGATGTGGACGTGGTCTCAGAAAACACCTCCATCACATGCCGTGTGCCGCTGCCATCAGCAGCAACAGCATTAAAAAAAACAGGCCTCATTGTTTGGCTTAAAGCAACACCCAACCCCGTTGTTATGTCTACTGTTAAAAGAGCATACAGCACCACAGCATGCTCGGGTATACAAAATAATATATATTCATTAAATATTAACTTTGTTATATATAAATTGTGTCTCATTTTTTTAACAATATATCCTTTATATAATATATCCAAGGCTTATGAGTGAACCAACCCATGGGATCTTTTTTTTTTCTTTTTTACAGAAGAGAGCAACCCTTACTAAGCAAAGCCTTCATTTTCAATGCCCTCTAATGCATTGTGGGGACATGGAACTATTGAAGACAGTAAGTCCAGCCGGTAACTGAGGCCAATCCCAGTCCATGACATCAGATTCCAAATTCAAACAATAGTCTCTTGTCCTGATGTGGTTTTTGGCAAATTAGTGTTTGAGAGCCTGAGGTACTACTTTGGCCAAGTCTTTTTAAAATAAGGTGCCCCCCAAAAAAAAAGTTTTTAAAAAATGAAAAATAAAAATGAACAAAATGTTCCTATTTTTCCATCCTCGCCGAGATCTTTTCACAGAGCAAAAGTCCGAGCTGCCAAACAACCGTTTTGGACAACCATCGCGGAGCAACAGCTGCTGTGGTGAAATGCCCAAAGTTTGGTTTCTCGTTGAAATGAAGCAAATATGAAGAACAGCTGGTGGAAACACTGGTATTTCTTCTTAGAATGGTCATTTGAGGAGAAAAAAAAAGAGGAACTTGGAGCTGCAGATGAAGAGTCATGTTCTCACCCACCCCCAAACTGAACCACGACTGAGCTGCTTCATAACTTCAAAGTCCTGTTTTCACCCACGGTTCACTCTGAAACTGCCCCGGGTCCAGTTCTGGCTCCCAACCCACCTCCCTGTGCAGCTGTCAGGACTCGTCAGAGCCTGGGACTGGCCTCTCCTCTGTCCACTTCACTCTCTCTGAATGTCTCTTTATCTGCCTGCTTCCAGCACTGGACTCAAGTGCCAGCAAGTCAATGGCTACACCACTGTGCAAACTGCATTAGGTCATTTAAAAAGCCAAACAACAGGGGGGGAAAAAACGGATACCTTTTCCTTTTCTTCGGTTTTACAATCTTTTCAGCCATTTTAGATTGAATTACTTTGTTTTTGGAAAAAGATTTTAAAAAATCTACGCATTTGTATTCATATAAGGTATAGATCTGTGCGTAAACATATATAAAAATATCCCAAAAAATGCATATAGACATACTGAATTTTTTAAGGACTGCTCATACATTTTCTGCTACGTACATTAACATACATACAGTAAAAACGTACATACTTTTTCATGGGTTTGTGTTTAAATACCTTGGTAATTAAAACTCTACGCCCAGTAGAAGGACATTTTTCTGTCAGTAAATCCCAGATTGACTCCTGTCAGCTCCAGACAGAACATCAGAGAGGATGCTGCCATCTCCTAAATGGAGTATTATTGTAGGTTTTTTCTGTGATTTTATCTTTGTACGAAGCTGTCTGTCAGGCTGCAGGCCAGTTTCTCAGTAGAGTAAAAAAGCCCCCTCCCCAATCTCCTTCACGACAAGCTGATTTGGGGGTTTGTCCGTGGATTTACTCAACGCAGAAAACAACACATTTGTAAACCAAATGTTCACATCTCTGGGTTAAAAGAAGCCCCCCCCTTTGACCTCCTTCAGCGCGGCAGCCATGATGCTGCTCGGTGGCCAGGCCCCCAGATAAGACCCCCACCAGGATAAAACATCCATTAAACTGGATGCCATCCTCTTCTCCACCTGGACCCCTCCGCCCTTCTTCACAGGGCGGGGGCTCGCTGTCAAGTCCTACTTTCATGTGGATTCCAGTGTGTCTAGCTGAAAAACGTTGTGATTGGTTGGGGTGGTAAAGAAGAGCTGGTCGTGTGGCGGAGAGGCGGAATGGTTGTCACAGGGGCTGTTGAGGCCCAGTGTCCGTTCAAAGTCCAGGAGCTGACCCATGAAGTTAAAGTTGGGAGAAATGTTTGACTTTTTCCTCTTGACGAAGTCGTAAGCGTCATTGAGCGACAGGTTGAGCTTCTGCATCAGGTAGGCCACTGTGACGGTGACCGAGCGGCTGATTCCTGCTAGACAGTGGACCAGGATGCCACACTTTTTGGAGCGCGCCTCATCTGAAGGGGGAGATGGAAGAGCCAAGACAGGAAGGAGGTCATTGGAGAACTGTTAACTCACAAACTCTGGGCTTTAAATCGGTTAAAAGGGAAAAAATAAATCTCTGTAATTCTATCAGGATCTCTTTACTTCCTGATATTTAAACCTACTTTTTATTACATGTGCTTTTCTTTTTACTTTAAAATAAATCATAATAGTTTTTCAAGTAAACTAAACTAAAAGATGCCTCTATGAAAAATAGTTAAGTTTTATGAAGCACTTCTATTTAAATTATCAGAAAAATAGATAAGCATCAATATTTCACAAAAACTTACAATAAAAATTATGTATAATTAATATTTAAGCAGTAATTCTGAATGCTTCAAAGTTTATCAGTATAATAAACAAATTACTATTAATTTAACCCAAACTTGCAGAATAATCCACTTTTTTCATATAAACAGTCCAAACTATATATTTTTTCAATCAAAATAAATCCACAAGCTCAAGATTTAAGAATAAAATAAAAAGTCCATCCTTTTGTTTTATTACACGTAATATTTGCTGTCATGCCTTCACTCCTGATGTATCTTTCTGAATGAGCGCAGAGTATTTTAGACTGGAATAAAGGAGGCTTCCTCCATTATTAAGCTGCATCTGTCCACCCATCGGTTTCTTGCCCTTACAGTTGGATTTCTACAGACTGTTAGAGCGAGTTAAGTGCTTTTCTTCCTTTCTCCTGCTGTCTTCCAGTCTGCATCCCTTATAAAGGATTGAGGTCATCTGGCTCACTAGCTCAGCCTGTCTCACTGATGCCAAATTAACTATATATTTACTGAGTGGGAATTATGAACATCAGACAACCAAAGGGTTTAAATAAACCTACTTTTTTTTTTCTTCCTCAAGATTTTTACACAACACAAACAAAATGTTATCCCGTTCTGAGTTATTTTTAAACACTAATGACAACCTTCTTTAAATGAAAAAAACTATCACATAATCTCTGGGTGTTACGGCCCAAAAGTTCATTTTAACGTCAACGTAACCTTAATCTTCCACAACCTCTGGCTTCACCTGATGTCACACTTCCTCTCAACTCAGCAGCATCATTTCTCTAAAAGAAAAAAGGGCTGTGGGTGGATTTGGGCAGAATGTTTTCCTCTAATCAGACAGGAACCGTGTTCAAAAACTGTAAATGAATCCACGAGGAATGAAGGGGATATTTTAGAATACCAAAAGCAGCATCCAAAATGATGGATTATCGCTAAGGATGAGCCTGCCTCAGTAAAATCTCATTCATTTTGCTTAAATACTAGAAAAATACTCAGAATAAACATAGGCTGCAGGAAGCGTTAAGAGGTTTCTAAAGATTAAGTTACTTTTGTGAGACCCGAAAATGAAGACCTTCAGATAATTATGAATGAATGTCTGAGGAGAATAATAAATATGTGACACGTCATTGTTCACGTGCGTCTCTATTCAGAACTTTTGGAATTTGTGACCAAAACTTACCGATGAAGGAAATAGCCTCTGGGAAAAACTGTGACAGGTTTTGGCTCCAGTGATCGGAGATGGGGATCTGTTTGTACTTGAAATCCCCCTCGTGCTCGAACATGTTGGGCAGGTTGGGCGTCACGTTAAGAATGTACTTGATGTTGTACTTGCTGAGCACGTCCAGGTTCGCGGAGTCTTTGGCACAGCCCAGATAAAGGTACGGCAAGATTTGGACGGGGAATGCCGGTTGGTTGCTGGGGAGGGGGCTTCCCTCGGATTCTGTGGCGCTGACCGGCTCGCGGTCCGACTCGCCGTCTGAACAGTCGGAGCTGATGCGGAGCCCCCCCCAAACCGAGAACCGAGGCTGGGGGAGAGCTGCTGGGGCAGGAGCAGTCCAGATTGGTCTCGCAGTGTTCAGGGTACTCGGACTGGAACTTGCTGAAGCCTCCTGAAAGTGAGGGGACAGAAAACAAATTATGACGCAAAAAAAAAAACAACAATAATTTATGATGACAAAAGTTCACATATCAAACGGTTACAAACTTGACAGAGATTATCACAATGAACAGTGCCAAAAACATTCTTTTATCCACTAAAAAACACTTTTTATTCACATCAAATAAAAGTAAAGTGGTTTGATGAATAAAATATGCTTCCATAATGTTCAACTCGAGGCCCCTTCAAAGAATTCTCCTCTTTACGCACAGGAAGCTGACATTTAAAGATGAAAACAGGATGGACACATGAGCTCCATTGAGAAAAGCTGAGCCCTGCGGAGGATCGGGACAGTCAGCTGCGCTCCAGCTCAGTGGACTTTTTGTGAATGGCAGCTCGCCTCTTTGTGTGCGTCCTGCGGAGCGTTTGTGTCACCCGTGGGTCAGATCAGCTCACGTTCTACACTTCTGATCTGAAAGCAAAGGCCAGCGTTTTGTTTGCAGGTTTACCCATCGTCGTGTCCTCGATTCTCTGTTCATTCATGAAAAAAAAGGCTTTTCCTGAAGGAGAACAACATGGCGGGGCCATTTCAGGGGCTTTTGGTGCCAAATCTACCACAAAATTGGAAGTTATTGTTCTAAAATTTGTCACCAAGAATAATTTGTGGTTTGACAGTTTTTAAAATGTCAAGAACCACCAACAAACGAGAAATACATTACAATTCAACTTTACAAATAAGCCAGTTAAAATTGAAAACGAATCAGTTCCGATATTTGAATGATAACTGATGATAATATGATCTTACCCTCCAGATAGAAAGCCTTGCACCCGTCGTCCCGGAGCTTCTGCAGAAGCAGTCCCATCACGGAGCTCCCCAGCCCGGACTCCTGCCGCTCCGACGTCGCCTCGTCATACAGAACCACCACGTCCGTTTTGCACCGCTTGACGAATTTCTCCTTGTCCTCGTTGTTGGGGATGATGGAGCGGATGGGGAGGTTGCCCTTCTTCAGCCTCCGGAGCATGAGGCCCGGGATGGCGAGGTTGATGGCCGACTCGATGTGTGAGGACTCGAACAGCTCGTGCGCTCTACAGTCCAGCAGCAGCAGCGAGCTGGCCCCGGACTCCAGCTCGTCCTGGAGCCACTCCACGCTCTTACTCGACATCATCATGATAGTCACGATCACCGAGCTGCCGCACAGTTGGTTAATTTTCATCGGGGAAACGTTAATCCGCCCGCTCCCCGCTGTGACATGAGGGCAACACAAAGGAGAGAACCCCAAATCACGGCGCTAAACTTCGCTTCCCGCCGCCGCCGCCGCCGCTCCTGCGTCCTGCTGCTCCCGCGGGCGCAGCGCAACACACGCCTCCACCACGGGCGCGCACGCAACACGCACACACCGATGGCTCTCAGCTCGGAGAAGGAAACTTGAACATGCAGAGGTTTCCTTCGCTCTGTGAATCAGTCCGACAGCAGAGGAGGCTTCAATCCAGTCCATCGAGCTTCACCTGGCGAGCCCTCATCCGACTTTTACGCGTCCGCGGGGCCTCCAAGTCTCACCCCCCCGCAAGGTCCCTCGTTAGTTCGTTAGTTAGCGCCGCCGGATATGAGTTTTGGATGAGCCCATGATTGCTGTCATTATCCGCCGTGCCGGGCCGAGCAGCGCCTCTGGTTTGTCATTTCCACTGGAAGCATTAAAGAGGCTCTGCTGGCCTGTCAGTGAGGAGAGGGAGGAGCGCGCGCATTTAAAGGCGCAGCGCCGCCGAGGATTCGCAGCAGCTCACGCCGCTTGCATGACAGAATCCGTTCATTCATGCGCTCCTCTGAATTACAGCAACGTGCAATTCCAGTCTCACATACAAACATGCGCTTGGATGGTCATTAATGTTTTTTAAAAGTCATTTTATGAATTAAGGAATTGTTCCATTTTTGCTTTTAGAAGGGTTTCCTTTTCTGTTATCGCTATTTATAAAGGTGCAGGTAAAAAAAAAAACTTTAGACACCACAAAGGACGCTTTTACAGCCTTTGTGGCATTGCTGGGGTGCTGGAGGTGTTAGGAAAAAGCAGATAAAGCAGAGTCTGTGGCTGTTTTCTTATCTACTATACAACCATAATCAGCAGACCGCACTGCATCATAAAACCTGCTGCTGCATGTGACAGCTGTGCTGCACATTTGCACTAAGCTTCTATTGTTAAATTCTATTTTTAGGAAAATTCTTTTTTTAGTGAGTCATTTTCCAAAGACATGTAATTTATCAACAATATACACAAATGCATTTTAAGCGTTTAACCAATAATTTACTTTATTATGAGTCACAGCTGAAAATCCAGATTTTCAGAAAAATATCAACATTGGGGATTCATGGTGTCCCACTTAATGTGAAACATCTCCAGACCTTCTGGGCATTGAAAGGGTAAACACAAATAGCTTTCAACAGTTAAAAATGTGTGTGTGGATATTTTTTACAACTTGTGTTTTTTTTATATTAGTGTTATTATTGACAAATATTAAGAAATCATTAATACAAACTTCTCTAAGCATTGCAAAAATAACAAAAGCAATATTTCTCAATGATATAAAAACATTACTAACTAAACTGTCAGAAATACGCCTTTTTGATCCCCTTATTTGTAATGACCTTCCCCTTTTGCCACCCTGACAGAGTCCTCTGCCCCCTCACATACCAAATGCTCCGCCCCTAATGCTTCTTAATTTTGTATTTGTTGTATATTCTCATTACCAAAATAAAAGCTCTTGAAGTACACTAATGTGATTGTAGTATGTTGCGTTTTCTTTTCAAAACCAAACTTTAAAATGTTTATAGTATATTACAATTTATGTTGATATTTACTCCTTATACAACAATAAATTATTGTTATCAATAATGATTGACTATGCAAGAAGTTGTGCAAGAAGTAAAAAAGAGAACATAAAAGATTCAAGAATGAGTAAAATTCATGTCTTTATTTAAAATAAATGTTTGAAATAATAGTTCAGTACAAAAGGTGTTTGACCTGTTATAGTTGAAGTATTAAAGATGTATTATGCTATCAATACAATAGCTACAATATTTGAATTTTAAAAAAATGATTTTGCAAAGTGTGCAACGTGCTCTCTCTCTTCTTTACATCTGAAAGATGTGCGACCACGCTTACAGACATATACTGTAGCACACTCTCCTAAAGGACTGCACTGTAGTCATTAGAAGGACGAGCAGCTTCCAAACTTTGAAATATGTTTTAATAAACAGCAAATTAACATGTTTAAAATGAGTACACATGCCTCAAAGGTATGTAGCTACAAGGGGCCCCCGTGAGTCTGGGTTTCCCTGTGCCTGTCCCCAGCCCAGATGAAATACAGAGTTTTGTCAGGAAGGGCATCCGGCATGAAAATCTCTGCCAAACCATCTGTGTGAAGCAATGAAAGCCGATTCGCTGACAGGATAAGCTGAAAGGTGAACACTAACAACTTGTTTTAACGGACGTGTGAATGCTGCATGAGCTGTCACATGAATGTCAGACGTGTGTATGACAGATCAACTGTTTTATAGATTGACAGAAAACTTTACTTTATTCTTTAACAGTTATCATAAAGTTATGGATTGCCATACAATTTAATTAGACTTTAAAGTCAGTCTGATGAAAAATGTAGTCAGTTTTAATGTAAATGACCCCATAAGAGATTAAACAGGCTTAGAAAATGGATGAATGCTTTGTGTACTGTTTTACATCAAAGTCAACTAAAATATTGTTTTAGTATCAGAGGTTTTCACAGTTTTCATATAAATGTATTCAGATTTTAGCCAATATTCCATAAAGCATCAAAAATGTTTAGTTTCACGCTTGATCTGAGAAAATGCTGATAAACTAAGCATTTCATGAATTTATCTGCAGTCTACTGCTTGTTTTTTTGAGAAACACAGGAGGATACTTATGGTTCTCATAAATATGTTGTGACTCTGGCCCATTATCGGCTTGTTTTAGGCCTTCTCAGCACACTCCAGTCAATCCACCCACAACATCTACCTCCACATTCCACCCACAAGCACACGACTGGAGAATATTCCAATCAGGATTTGAGGAGAAGTTTCAAATCCTGGGTTTTCGTAGCATCACTGGTGAAATTGAAAATGAAAACTTGTGCATTAAGGTTTTATTTAAAGTCTATAAGTTTGCAGTGTGTGTGAAGAAGTGGATCTGAACTGGAACCCCTTTTGGATCAGTGTGTATAAAAAGTCAGTGTGTGGTTTACATGTGAAGACAGCTATTCAGTTGTTGTGTCTGCATCCTGACCTTTCCAAAACGGGTTAAAAAAAAAAAAACAATCTAAACTGTTTTGGAACAGATGATTTGACCATCACCTGGAGTAAGAGGGAACTGACTTGTGACAAGCCACCTGGTGGTTGTTTGTTGAACTGACCTGGCTTCACTTACTTTAGTTTTTAAATCAGACCCAAACTGGAAATAAAATTGCCCAGTTTTGGATATTTGTTGACAAACATGTAAAGATTTGTAACAGAAAATATTATTTAGGATAATTTGACGCTACAACTATTAAGAAATAACCTGGAACTTTAAGTTCTGTTGCTGTGTTGATAACCCCCCCCCCCCACACACACACACACACACACTCACTCATCCTTTATTAAGAAGGGGGGAAAAAAGCCTGTTCACTCTGTGTTACATAACTTAAATGTCATTTTCTGTCTTTGTGACCTGCTAATCACAGTGCATCGACATATTTACGGTTTTAGCCAAGTGACATTTAAAGTTTGCATTATTAGTTCTATAAATCATTCTGCACGGCTTAATAATCCTATTAGATGGTTTTCATTTAGGTGTTGGAAGGATTTTAATTTTTCCGACATTTTGTTGTGGTACCTCCAGCACTAAACCAACCCTCGCAACATTTCATCACAAATGACCTAATAAGGAATCCGCATGTTGTGACATGGGGCAGAGAGGAGGAAAAGAGGAGCGTTTGATTTCCTCACAGCTGCGGGGATGAGGAGTGGTGGCTGCACCAGCTGCAGACAATGATTCTTTATTTCCCTCAGTCACTAACACACAAAAACACTTACTCGCAAATGAAACACAAACCAACGCATACACACAAATCCATGCTTAAACTGTACGGTTTTTGTTTTGCCAACATCCATAGGCTCCCTGAAAAAGTGTTCCTGAAGAATGTATCCTGTTCTCCAAAAAAATGGTTGCTTCCGACTTGTCAAAACAGTAAAAAAAAAAAGCAAAAAATGGGTTTAGTCAAAGTTTCATCACACTTAAAGGAAAGTAGAATCCTACAGTTAAAAATACTTCAATGTTAAATGTACCACTTAAAGTGTAAAAGAGAGAAGTATTATCTGGTTTATCGTCTGTTTAAGACATTTCATTACAATTACATTCATCTTCAGGGATGAGTTTTTATCATCTGGATAATCAAGGAATTTTTAAAAATGCTCAAAGAGCCTACATCATGCTTTTATTAAGCCTTTAGAGTAAACTATAACCATATATGTGATCATATATTACCTGTGTCACACTAAAGAACAAATTTTTTTATGAAATATGAGTTATTCTTCTATCTGGAAGTAAGACATCTCGATCTCTGAGGCTCCGCCTTTCGCTGCTTGTGGGTGCCGCCCATTTCATGACGTCATCCTAGACCTGGCCTTGGCAGCGTATCTGTGTTTCACCCACAAAAACAAACATCCGAACTTTTGCAAAGACGTTTAATCATATTGGGTCTTATAAAATGAAATTTTGCCGATCACTGATAGCTCCACTGAGAAAGTGAGGATGTGCGTTAGTCTGGAGGCGGTGCTGGCAGCACAGACTCTTCCTGGAAGAGGCTGTTCATCACTTTCATATCTTACAATGCGAGGACCCACTCATTTTTTTTGGACTGGGAGGAGATGGGTTTTAGAGGAATACTCATAGATGCGCGAATAAATCTAAATACAGCTTTGGGGTTATTTTTCTTCAGGAAGTAACCCTATAATACACTTAAAGCTCAAAAAGTGGATTTTGCATGAGACCCTTTTGGAACCATTGACTGTATATAGGAAGTGGACAAAGCGAGTGACCCATAGAAAATGACTTGCTTCCAGTTTCCACCAAACAAAGTCAGTTCAGTCGCCATTTTTCCACGATATGTCTGTCACCATGTTGGATCCAGGCATCATCAGTAAACAGTGATTGGTCTGAGTCAGTCTGAGTCAACTTTTTTATGACAACCACTCACCAATCAGGAATGAGTTTGTAGGAAGACCACACCCCCTACCAATTGAAAGTGGGCTTGTGAAAAACTGTCAAACGTTTTGAACGTTGACGTGAGGCCACATACTTTTATTGAGGCATCTGCTTGGTTAGTTTATAACTTGAACAACTTGCAGTAAAAATATCAATAAAAAAAAAACGAGATCAGGTTTAAAGGCTGAAAGGAACAAAAACAATCCAGTTTTACTTCAGATTCACTGCAAACACTGACAAAAAATCAACAAATCAAAACAATATTTGACAAGATATCAAAACAACAACGGTTGTTGGGTATACGGTAATTACTGTGCAGCAATATTCCTAAGAGTGTTCAGATCCATGAATGAAAATCTCCTAAGTTTTGGCCATTTCTAATGAGTGACTCAATTCTGATCTGGAAGGAAAAGAGGATGAGGCACACAGAGCAGGACATCTGTTTGTAGTGGTCTGGACGTTTTTTTGATCGGCAGGAGCAGAAGTGTTGAAAGATTTAAATCGTGATTGTGAAACTGCCTGTTTCGTCTATTTTAAAGGACGCGGGAGATTAATTGCCTACACTCACATTTCCTGTTTCACAATCAGTATTCTAGTGTCAACATCAAGATGTTTTTTTTAACATTAATCTTACCTACACCAAAGTGACATGATAGACGATAATCATCTTTGAATTTTAAATGTACTTTCAACTAATATTGTGACAAAAATATTTAAATTTAGAAAAAAAAAAAACAATTGAAGCAATTTAGACTTTCGTCAGTGTGTTAGGCAAAAAAGAAAATTGTCGTCTTCAACCAGACAAAAGAGGCTCTAGTGTTCCAGAGTAGTAAATCTATTTCCAGAACTATACCGGTAACTAAACTTTGAAGTACACCTCCCTGTCTGTGTGACGTACAGATTCTTTGAATGGAAAGAACAAACCACAAATATTTCACATAGCCTCGCAGAACCTGACACACAAGGAAAGTCTTGCTATGTGATGATTTTGGAAAAAGGAAGTGTTTTCTTAGCTTAAAATTTATTGGAAATTACTATTTTCTGCTTTTTTGTTGTTGTAAAGGTTCTTAAGTCAGATGTTGGGTTATGTTCTTTTTAATCAAACTTATGTTGTTAATCAAAAGTGACTTGACCTGACTTCTTTTTTTTCTCTTTTTTCTTTTTTAGAAAGAAAACACCTAAATGAATTAATTATTAGAATTTTATGTTTTTTGCACAAAAAATATAGATGGAAACTTTAATTGGAAATGTGCAAGAACAAAACATTCTAAACCATACAAACCAAAACAGAGCCAAAGATTCAAACTGAATCAAGCGAGAAACATGTTACTTTTCAATACCAAAAATTATGACATTTGAAGTTCTTACATTTATTTGTGGGCATTCATTACATTTCAAACTAAGATAATATATCCATTTCCTTTTGCCTAAATCATGTGAGTCAACAGTACATTAACTTCTTGATGACTCTCTTCTTGAAAATCACTCATGTTTTTGCTTTCAAGTAGATTTTAAATTAAGGTAAGTGTGAAGCAGAAGTGGTTAGATACATATTTGCACCAAAAGGCATCAAGGGGTAAAAAATATTGTTTGGAAGAGAATTAAAAAATGTACACAAACTCTGAAAACACATTTATTTTATTTCTTCAACCCTGTCATTTGGTAAATCATGTTAGGATGTATTTTTGGAGCAATAAATTATGTTCAAGTTTATAGGGGTTTTACTTTAACTCAATTTATGCTTATTTTCCTGCGGTTTTTATTTTTTCCTGAGTTTTCAACAACCCAGAAAAAAAGTTAGTCCCTTCTTGACCTAACAGTTGGGTTAAAAACACACTAACTGGGGTTATTTTATCTATGGAGTTTTTAGTGCTTCAAAAATATGACCTGATTTTCACTGTGTACCATTAAAAAATTGAATGAATGTCTTTCTAGGTGTTTGAAGAGCTCCTTTACAAAAACACTGACTGCTTGAACAACCGAACAGTAACTAAGACGACAAATGAGTTACAAGCTGGAGTCCACCCACCAAACGGGTTCTAAAAAGTCAGTCATCTGCTCTCACATCTCTGACTATTTACACACTAACACATTTGACTTTTATGTTTAACGGTTTGTGTGTTTAAACAGCACCACAAAAAAACTGAACAGACAACTGCCGTAAGTTTTCTGGTCATTATTGGAGTTCTTTTGTTTCAAACACTCGTGACCTTGTCCACCGTGTTTAACTGTCACGCAGAACAAACACACTGTATCTACAAAAGCACCAAGGTGAGTCATTGCACGTTAACTCAAGTACTTACCTCCTCATCTCTTTCTCACTCTCTCTGTCGCACACACACACTTGAAAACTTCACCCCATTATATAACTGTTACAGCTTACAGGTAGGGCCATAGAGACAGATGGTTAAAGGCAGCAAAACAACATGCTAACGATCTGCCATATCTCTGTTACACTTCCCCATGTTTCAGGTCAGCTCATTTAGAACCAAAAAACACATTAACAATTTGAGAGGAGATACTAAACTTGACTCAATAATTTTAACAACTGATCAAGTAGAATGATGAGAAAGGAATCAAAGGTTTATTTGGGTCAAAGACTGCTGCTGGTTTATGATTTTTGTCAAAATAATAGTATACTATTATACCAAAACTTTGTTATCTGTTTTTGTCTTTTTTATTAATTAAAATTGCCACAAGATAGAAACCACTTACAAAACCTAGATTTCTACTAGAGGAAGCACTAACTCAACTAAAGACTACTAACACTGAGACAAATTCAGCAGGTGGCCATACGGCGGCATTTGTAATCTGGAGGTGGCAGTTGCATTTTTATACACTGTGTAGTGGCAATGAAGGTTTATGGAAAAGTCAAAGATTTTACGGTAACTGGACAATTTTTCTCTAAAGTTGACATCGGTCAGTGGCCGCCCAGGCACATTTTGAGGTTGTGCGGTGGCAGTCCAGTGACAGGCAGGGATGACACCAATATGAAATCGGGCAACAGCTGGGCAGCCACATGACGGTTCGCCGCAAGCAGCAGCTCTGACTGGACGATGTGAAAATGTCTCTGGACGGCGGCCGTCCAAATCAAGTCCCAACAGCCGTCAGCTGCCATGTAGTCTGGAGGTATATAAAAAGCGTCCCATTCTCTACACCTGGAAGCCGCCTTCTACATTCATTACCATGCCAACGATTTTCCCAGAAATTGTAGCAAAACTGTTTCAAAAACACTGGTAGTTCCAAGAGTACACTGAGATTGTAGTTTAGGGTATATCTTTGACCAACTACCCTCTGCAGCAACATGTAACTTTAGTTTGGCTGAAAGAAATCCTCCACATTACGCAGATTACATAAAACTATCAGAATATAGAAGACCTTAATGTCTAGGAAAATGCTAAATGAAGACATCTGTTGTCCTTACAAATACTACATGATATATTTACCACACGCACGACAATCGCTCATTTTCATGACGTCCATTGAAATGGCCACACGACCCTCAAGAGTACTACAAGACACCCTTGTGTTCCTTTTAAAATGTGTCCGCTACTATCTACAACCTGGACAACCTAAAAACCCACATCACCCGTACGGGTCATGGCTAATGCATAAATAAGTAACCCAGCATTACAGTAAACTTTCACCAAACTTTCACTCATCAACTGTGTGGATGTGATTATCTTGCCAAGCTTTAATCAAAGGATACACGTTTCGAACCAGTAAGATTTAGAGACGGTAGAGTACAGCTTTCCTTTGAGAAGGGATGGGTGCTGTCTGACTTATCACCAGGTTTGCTTTATGGGTGGATTTGGTGGAAAGTAGGTCATTATTTCAATTACTCAGCACACGTTTACACATCTTGAGTCATGTGCAAGCTAGTCTTATGTTTTGAGGGTTTTTTTTCCTGTCAAAGCATCGGACATTCTAAACATGGAATATACTGATAATCACACACATTTTTAATGTGACAAAGGGAAGTTAGGATTTTTTTTTTTGTTCTAACAGAAACAGCAGAAGTGATGGATGTGGATCATGGGAAGCAAAATAGTTTTTTTTTCAGAGGATAATTCAAGATATGGATAAATTATGACAACTTTGCAAGAAAACTTCATAATTTACAAACAAGTTAAACTGAAGGCAACTTCAGTCTCTTTGAAACTCAATGGGATACATGTCTTTGAAACCAAAACCAAAGCGTAGGATCAAGGAGTGCAATGCCAAACCTCAGCTTCTGCTTTCAAGCAATCCTTTGTGTCGGAGGGAGGAGATACAGGAGACCGTGAGGGAGGGAGTTAAGGGGCAGGTGAGTGGGTGTTGAAGAAGGGAGACCAAGAAAAAGCCCATTGAGGAGCTTTTGTGAATTTGTACACCTGCAAAAAATATTACATGATGTTTCCGGCCTAAATTATTTTCACAGATACATACTAAGGAATTATCTAAAATGAAAAAAAAAAGATATTTAGAAGGTCACAAAAATATGGTAAATGGTGGCACTACATTGAGTAACTTTTTTAAGGTGTTATTGTGCTAATTTCCATTAATTGAACAGACAGAATTTCAGTGTTGGACCAGGAGCTTCAATCTGATGTAATATTAGCAAATATATTGTGAAAAGCTTTTTTTTTCCTTTACTAGTTTGTTAGGAATAAAGATAGATTTTTATAAGTGCTGTCAATCAATGAAAAAAACAATCAGATAAATCCCACTTTTGGATTGGGATAAATCACGATTATTTCCCAGTGTTTTACAAGATAAATTTTATATGACAATATGCGGCTTTTGAACAAAAAAAAAGCCAGAGAGAAAATTTTTCCTTCATTATCATTGTCTGAAATGTTTACATTTGTAAAGTGTGAACTCAGATATCCCAGAATTGTAATGTGGGTGCACAAAACACATCAACAGTAAGATAAGCAGTACTCTAAACAACTGTAAAGACTTTCAAGTCTGCAGTATTACTCCAAGAAAGCAAAGATGCTGATATACAGCCAAAGAAACAAACATTGTGTTTCTGCACTTTAAATGGTCCAGGTGAATGCTCAAATCTGAGTTCATGGTTGCTTCCTTCCTACAGTTTACATCCCGTAATGCCTGGCTATGATGGCCATTTTGGTTCAGTTGTTCTGCTCCGACCACGGTTTGTATTAAAACTGAGGAAACTCAGAGTGAGCCAAATCTCAGTCCGACTGGAAACAAAACAAAACCAACTCAAAAGATGGATCCGAGAGCAGTTCTTGGTCCTGGACCAGTCCGCTTGGGTCCATTCACACAGAAAGTTGTTCTGGATAATCAGCTGAAACAATCTCTGGTTCACTTTAAATGAACCAAATGTGTCCAGTCCGAATACACCCTAAAAGTGACATATCAGAGTTAATCAAAGAAAGAAATGTCTATAAACAAGATGACAGCAAGCCCTCCGACGAGACAAAAGTGAAAATGGGTCGTGCTTGTCTACCAGTCAAACCAGGTCGACAAACAAGTTCTCACTAAAATCAAAATCAAGGTAATCTGCAAATAGAGATTACGTTTTGGCAAAAAAATTGGGTCGTGCAATGGCTCAACAATTCCACCAACACACCACAACAAAACTGATGACTAAGAGAAGAATCAAGGCTTTGCTGTTGCTTACACAATAAAATGACAGCATATGAAGTTACAGAATATAAACAGTTCTTTTGATTGATTGTGGTGGTTTTACAAGCCATTTCACTATGGTGTGTACAAAGTATGTACTCTTGCTTGTTGGGTTACATAATGTTAAGACCATAATGTTAAGGCAGTTCTGAAAAGAGCACACATTGAAAAGCAACCATGCATTTTTAACAAAAATAATATGAACTGTTAAAAACATGTATCAAAAGATAAGGAACATGCAAGTCTAAGAGAAAGCTGATTTTGTGGATTTTAGTTTTTGTTGCGATTTCATTCAGCACAAGTGCTATTTGAGACAGCAAAGCTAGTCTAACTGGTTGTTCCAATAATACACAGAGGTTGTAGTTTTTAGAGCATATCTTTGATTAACTTCCCTCTGCTGCAACAGGAAACATAAGTTCGGCTGCCAGAATACATCTGCATCACGTAGATAGCGCAAAACTGTCAGAATATAATGTAACATTTAGGAAAATGCTAAATGAAGAGTAATAGAGCTGACATAATGAACTAGAGAGGCACTAAAACGCACACTGACAGATGCAAACAGCAGCCAAAACCACAGCTCACCAGGAAAAACATAACCAGATGTTCACCAACCCCCCTCCTACACACACACACACACACACGAACACGCACGGCTTACTACGTACAACAGCTTTTCAACAATTTTTTTCTCCTTTTTCAAACATTTGATTGAACAACTTTATCTGTATTGCGTCGAACTTTAACATCAACCAAAAAGCAGCACGTCAGGTTACTAAAGAGGAAATGAATGGTGGCATTTGAGAAGACCTTCGTAGAAACTGAACAGCTAATTGTTGTCACCATCTGTTAAACCACTTCTCCCTTTTACATTTTTTAAACCAACTGTACTTGTATTGACACCTCAAATTGTTAAAACAAACTTTAGCTGCTAGTTTACAACAAAACACATCTAAGATATATTTGAATAACTGATCATAGACTGTTAAGGCGTTTTCTGTTCCTTAAAAAGATTAAATCAACTGATTTCACATGTAAACTGAAACTAAACTGAACTCTCTTTAACCTCAAACGGAGTCAGATTTGTTTAACAGCTCTATTAGAGTTGGATGTACTGCATCACATTTGAAATAAGAGGAGTACCAGTAGAAAGTGTGCTCACATCACTACAAAACTTTACTTCTGCCCTCCAGAACAAAACTGGTTGGTCCGAACAAAGACGCACACACACAAACACACACTCAGAGCCCAGGCTTTTAGCCCCTCCTCTCCTCCAGAGCTCTCGGCAGGCTGTCTGGTTGAGGCCCATAGTAAAGGGAGCTGTTTTCTCTGGCTCGAGTGTCTGTTGTGTGAGTGTGTCGGCAGGCCCCAGACAGGAAGGAAGAGAGTGGGCCCAGGAGTACAGCTCCAGAATTCTGGTTTTGTTTTTCCTCTTTTTCCATAAGAGCAGAGACGCAGCCAGGTCTTTAAGAAACGGTCATTAATATTTTCCCCTTCTAAGACACTGACCGCATGGCTTTCTTGGAGACCTCAGGAGTCGAAATGACTCATCACTGTCAAGTATTATAATATTGCCCCTTCTCGAGAAAAAGGGGAGAAAAAAAAGAAACACTTATGACTTAAATGTGATCCTTTTGGAAATCACAGCAAGGGTAAGAGAGCGGCCTCTGGCTCCTTTTCAGCAACCCTTCCAAACTGAAAGCTCCTGAACCAGCATCCTCAAATTACATGAATTACTTGGGGGATGAAACAAAAGACTTTTGGACACAAAGGGTGCAGGAATATCGCGCTTCCTCCAACTCACTTTTCAAATAAATCACCAAACAAGACCTGACAAGAGAAAGAAGGAGAGAGTTACTCGCCATGAGCTGCGGATGACAGCACGCAGCACACGGTTTTAACATCTCTACCGAGGACAATGAACACAGGAAGAACAGGAGTTCTCGGGTAACTGCTGAGGCTCATGGAAGTCACAGATGACATCATCCCTGTGGCAGGGCTGTGAAAAATAAACTGTCCTCTTAGATCAAGTTTTAGAGATAATCAGAAATCTAATCCAGTTTTAGAAATGAAAAAAAAAAAAAAACAGAAATAAAAGAAGGCCCAGCAACAGACCAGGGAACAGTGCAGGGTATACCCCGCTTTTGCCCAACAGTAGCTGGGATAGGCTCCAGCAACCATGTGAACCCGAATAGGGTTATGTGGGGTTTGAAGATAGGTGGGGGAATGAATTAAAGGCAAAGCATGAATGTCAGGGTAATGCAGTAGATTATTCTTACAATAATTTTGTACAGTTACACTTTAAGGTTTTATTATTTCCAACTATTTGTTCAAATATGAACACACTAAGTTCATCTCGGTTATAGATAGTAGCTATGAGAAACATTAATCTCTCTCATTAAGTTTCACCA
The DNA here is from genome assembly GCA_036245035.1 of Adrianichthys oophorus. NCBI lineage: Eukaryota > Metazoa > Chordata > Actinopteri > Beloniformes > Adrianichthyidae > Adrianichthys > Adrianichthys oophorus. The sequence continues at coordinate 20,565,209 of BSAI01000073.1, read as the reverse complement.
AACTCTAAAAAACTGTGTGATACATTCAACAATGCTACATGTAAACATTAAATTAGATCAGTTCAATGTAAAAAGATGGGAGTGTAAATTAAAGGGAAAAAAAAAAATCCAGGAAATCACATTGTGGGAATTTTTTTATATAACCTTGCAGAAAATAAGTATTTAGCTTCTACAAACAAGAATTCTGTCCCTCACAGACCTGTTACTACTTCTTTAAGAATATCTTCTATCCTCCACATGTTACCTGTATAAATGTCACCTATTTGAACTGACCCCTCCATGAACCGCCACATTAACGAGGTGGAGGGGTTTGAGTGCTCGAGTGATGTCATGAGATATGCTGTCTGGGGCATCAGCCCCTGGTAGGGTCTCCCATGGCGAACAGGTCCTGGGTGATGAGCCAGACAAAGACCGGTTCACAACCCCCTTTTTGAGAAAGAAGATCATTGATTCAAATGAGACACCCGGATTGGCGTTACCGGTTCCCCACCCTGGAGCCAGGCCTGGTGTTCGGGCTTGCAGGCAAGAGCCTGGTGGCTGGGGCTCCTCCCACGGGCCCTGGTTGAGTAAAAACTGAGGGATCGACGTGGGATCGCTCCCCAGTGGGCCTCCCACCTGCAGGAGAGCTCAGAATGTTGTTTCCCGGTTCAATGCAGTTTGGGTGCATGGCAGTCGAAAGCGAGTGGGTGCCTTGGCGGTCTAAACCTTGGTCATGGAACTTGGCTTTTGGGACATAGAACGTCACCTCTCTGGGAGGGAAGGAGCCTGAACTTGTGCGAGAGGTTGACAGGTACTGGCTAGATATAGTTGGGCTCACCTCTACGCGCAGTCTGGGCTCTGAAACTCAGTCTCTCGAGAGGGGTTGGGCTCTCTACCACTCTGGAGTTGCACATGGTGAGAGGCGGCGGGCTGGGGTGGGCTTACTCGTGAGCCCCCAGTTCAGCCGTCAAGTGTTGGAGTTCACCCCCGTGGACAATAGAGTTGCGTCTCTTCGGGTGGGGGACAAGTCTCTGACTTTGGTTTTGACTTACAGGCCAAACAGCAGTTTGGAGTACCTGGCTTTCTTGGTATCTCTTGAAGGGGTGCTGGAAAGTACCCCAACAAGGGACTCTACTGTCCTCCTGGCAACGTGGGCAACAACAGTAGCACTTGGAGGGGCGTGATTGGTAGGCACGGCTTCCCTGATCTCAATTTGAGCTGTGTTTTGTTGTTGGAGTTCTGTGCTCACCATAGTTTGTCCATAACACACACCATATTTGAGCACAATGCACGTGGCATCAGGACACCTTCAGCAGGAGATCCATGATTGACTTTGTAGTCGTTTCAGATGACCTTCGGTCATGTGTCTTGGACACTCAGGTAAAGAGAGGGCAGAGCTGTCAACTGATCACTACCTGGTGGTGAGTTGGATTTGTGGCGGGGATAGAGGCCGGAGAGACTTGGACCCCAATAACAAAGGTTACTTTAGTAGCACATGACATTATGGTAAATGGACTATACTTATACAGCACCTTACTTCCTTCTTAGAAGGCTCAAAAGACTTTACAGTCACAGTCCAATTTATCCATGCATACACATTCACACACTGATGGCAGCTCATCTGCCAAACACTGGCACCAACATAAAACCATTATGACGGATTGAAATCCTGCAGAGCTTAAACCAGAACATTGCCAGACCTGTCTAAAGTTCTCCAGAGATTATCTGGATGATCTAGATGAGAATTGGGAGAATGTCATGTAGTAAGATGAGATCAAAACATAATTCTGTGGTGTGGGTACCACCTGCCATATTTGGAGAGGAAAGAACGTGCATCCTAAGAACACCACACCCACTGTGAAGCATGGGTGCTTTAAGGCTGCTTTTCTGCAAAGGGACCACAACGACTGTGTGTTAATGAAAGAAAGAACGAGGCACCCTTCAGGAAACATTTGCTCTATGTCATGGTTAACCAGAGTTACATACAACGTATTGATATGAATTTTTGTTTTTGGCCAAATGCTTATTTTCTTGCACCATTATACAAATGAATTCTACAAAAATCAGACAATAGGATTGTCTGGATTCTGTTTTTTTTTTACATTCTATCTCCTGCAGTAGGAGTTTCTATGATGAGCATTACAGATCTCTTCTATCTTTTCTAACGGGACAACTTGCAGAATATGTGGCTGACAAAAGCTTTTTGCCTCTCTGTTGGCTCACAGTTACAGCTATTGATGGGATAAATCTGTATGAACACAACCCTTATAAATTACAGGGAAAGCCTGTATGTTTCACTGTAAAATTCAAACTACTCAGATTAGCTGTAGTTGAGGAGGTAAAAGAGAAGGTGGGCCTTTTTACGACAATTTACTGTTACTCCTAATGTGTTTGTTGGTCTACAAATGCTGCTTTTAATTATTAAAGTTGTGCATCTGGCTCCAGAGGTTATGAGTTTGAAACTATGCAACATGTGAAACAGTGTATGGGCACAACAGGAGCACTGTGCTTACACATTATTTAGTTTGATTTAGATGTGAATACTGTACATACATTTCTACTGTGAGTTTTAAGGTGTAGTATCTTGAGAGTCTTGCTTTGTGTTAAACTTAATGAACAAATCTCACTGTATTTTAACGTTATTCCTTTTTTATAAACAAAGAAAAAGAAATAATGACAAAAATTAGGAAATAAAGAGAAAAGTAAAATAATTTATTACTTTTAGGAAAATTCTAAGAGCTGAATTTAATAAACACAATACATTTTCTTTTCAAATATGAAACTAATAACAGATTACATTTTCCGTGTCACAAAAACATGTATCTGATTTTATGAGAGATGAATGTAAACTTTAAAAATAGAGTTTTTGATGCTTGTCTGTGGACATGAAGCACTGAAGTCCTTTGTTTGTGCTAACCCTTGTTCAGACAGCATCATTTTGCTAATGCAGACACACACAAACGTATGCAGACAGTTAAGTCCTCTGTCAGCAGAAAAGACTGCGCACTAAGCACTCCTGCAGAAAAACGTCTAATAATATTCAACTTTCTTAACTTGGATTTCTCCATGCAACATAACTAGAGTAAATCAGTGGTAAGGCCTTAGGGCATTTTTGATCACATATGCTTTAATAATAATAATAAAAACTCATCTCTAATCATTTTGCCTCTTCTCTCTGGAGATGTAACCCAATCTCCACTTGATTCTCCAAACACTCTTTGAGCTTGTCCTCCGTCAGCGTCAGCCGTTGTTCCAAGATTGAAACGGTCTGGATTGTAAAAGGCCGAAGAAAAAGCAGAAGAAGGGAGGACCAATCAGAAACAAGACACAGAAAGAAGACACAAAGACAAAGTTGACAGAAAAAAACAATGTTATGAAGGGATAGTAGATAGCTGATTCAGAGCATGTAATGAACAGATGTTGTGCATCCAAAGCACTCCCATTGACTGGTTTTGACAATTTTGCTGTAGGAGCTGAAAACAATAATTTGCATCTACATTGCAGTCTTTTTTTTTTGTTTGTTTTCTCTCTCACACAACTGAATACATTTTTAGCATAAATACTCCCTAGAAAGAAGATAAGAAGGTCTCTTTCTGAAACAGAAGCAGCTAGCGTGAGCAGTAAGATCACAGTGCAGCATACTTCTCCTGTCAGCATCCACCAGAAACAGGTACTATTGTGAGTCCATGACTCTGAATTTGTGCACTTTTCTTTGCATCTGAATGTACTATTCATCAAAAATAAAAACAAATTAATATGTTTTACATACATGATAAATTCAAGAATGTTTAGTTCACACTAAACATGAAGAATGTCAGCATTTATTTATTTTAAGCCAACTAAGTTTCTTGAGCGTCGTTTGCAGCTGTTGTCACAGTGCAAGACAGAGTTTCCCTTTGTTCTTTTAACTTATTTCATTAGGTTACAATTTTACTTTGCTAAATTAAATACGACTGCATCAATTATATATTTAGTACATACATTTATACATTTTTGTCATTTTACTTGATTTATGTACTTGATCATTTTTTAACAAGTTTCAGAGTCTGACTTTCGGCAGGTATCAACATGTCTACATGCAAAAGTTTGTCTTTTGACAGTGCAACAAACTGAGATAATCCAAAATACCATAGTGACGAAAAACAATCGACAAAAACCTTATTTATTGATCACCGTATTTAAAGAGTTAAACTGAGAGTTAAAAGATTAACTGTAATTACAAAGTGAGTATAAATTAAAACAACAAAAAAATTAAGTCATTTTAGTTGAAAACACTGAATAATGACTGTAGGTTTTTTCTGCAAAAAACCCCCAGAAACGATAACATAACAAAAACTTGTAAAAAATTCTCACTGAATTTCTAATTTTATTTTGTGCCTCAAAAATGTTAAAAGTCAGATTCTAACTCTATATTAGTCCACCCAGACGACAAAAATAAAATAAATGAATAAAAATATAACCAAGTATAACTGAAATGGCATGTTCTTCCATGAGAAAGAGCTGAAAAATGTAATAAACCCATAATATGATGGTGCATTTGACACAGTAATAGTTTCTATCGAGTGGGCGTGTGACATTTTCCAGTGGGTCATTAAACAAGATGACATTTCCCGTTATTTCAAACATAACTTGAGTGCTTACTTTTCTGCTTTCTTTCCTTGGTGTTCTTTTTCCAGATCAATACAACTCTGTTGATCTGCACAACCTGATGGAGCAACATGTTCCACTGCATGGCGCATTTTCACCGCCTGCGTCTCTGATTCTGCATGTATCCTCCAGGCTGCAGCAACATTAGACAGGCCTATGGTTTTCATCTGGAGTGGCAACCAAATCTTTGTGCTCCTAAAAATAGAGTGAGCTGTTTTTCTTTTCTCTCCAGAAAACAAGATACCCTCCATTTCCCTCAGCATCATGGTCCTCTATTACAAAGATTACAATAAAAGCAACTCAACACTGAAAGTCACACAAAAAGCACCTTTTTAATTAATAATGTTCTGCTATGTTATATTTTACTATTGTTTTGGTGTTTAGATGTGTCAGTATGATTTCAAGATCATACCAACAGCAGATCTAACTCTAATGCCATATTTAGTCCCAAAATAAAATAAATTATATACCATTCATGGTGGAACTTGATTCACAGGAATAAAATGTGCTCATATATTTGGATTTTTTTTTATGGGATTTTTATCTAAAGGGCAATCCTTTCAGTTTTTGTGGAAGTCTCCCTGTAATGAACATTTGCATTTATTTGATTTATCTCCTATAGGATTACTGCTATTTTTTTTAAAAAAATCATATAAAACATTTAATCTGAGTGATTAACAAGATTACATTAAAGGTGGAATAAGTTATAATTATCATTTTTAAAATGAGAAATCACATCAATTTCCAAAGGACTCAACAGTAACAGTGTTTTCAATTCTTTACTTTTCAGAAAAAAAAAGTATTTTGGCAAACAAAAACAGCTGAAACTGGAGTAAGTGAAAGTAGAGAACAAGGATTGGGTAGATATACTGAAAATGTCTAACGCAGCAAATAGAAGCTTTGAGTGTTTTAGTTCAAAATTAAATAATTCATGAACTTTCCCTCATCTCTATCAATATCTTCTAAAGCATTACAGCTACTTTAGGAAAGTAATACAAGTAAAAAATGTTATAAAGGAGAATAGAGAAATATTTTGCAATTTTAGTCCAATTTTAAAAGGAGAGAGAAATAATTTAAGTATTTGAAACATAACAGAAGCAACTTAATGACGTTTTTTAATTTTGTGAATTGATCTTGAATTTATTTTTTTTAAACTGCTATTGACAACTTTACATTTCATGTTGAACTTTAAGTAGAGCCGATGTGATTTAACGAGCCACAGTTTTCACAGGAAATGCACACATTTGCATGAACTGTGAAGCTCATGTGGATCACTTTGTGACCTGATGTTTTTCAGATTTTCTGGTTCTACATTTCAGGTGTTTTCCTTTAACACTTAGGTGAAGATTTAGATGGAAAAGAACAAACCAAACTGTTATGAAGGTCCAGCCGGTGTGTGTCCCACGCTCTTAAAAGGCTCCCATGGGTCAGCCATGTTTATACAATTCTATAACAAACCTCTTCTTTGATTTCAGTTTGATTAAGAAGAAGGGTCATTATTTTGGAACACCAGCTTAGATAATTGACAATTTCAAAAACTAAGAACAGTTCATGAGGGTAAGAATTACAGAATATAGATTCCACAAATTTTAAAGAGTTTATACCACCTGAAGGTTAAGTATGAAATCAAACGTATTTAAACGTAAATAGTGCTATGACACCAAGAAATTATTTTTTACATTTTTTTTAACATACTAGTTTTATTAGCTATCAATTTTTGCCATATTTGATGGATCGGATCACGAAAATGTTACTGCCTTCATAATCCATCAACAAACCATTGATGGTCTTTTTAGTGAGGTCACTGTGCATAAAACTTATAATTCACATTATAAAAGGATTTTTAAAAATCCAAATATTTGCAATAAATATGTTATTAAGTTTTATTAATGAAGATAAACTTGCCAGCTGGTGCTTGCTGCCCAACAAAGCAAATCTAAAAACTTCCTCTTGGGAGTTTATATGGTACTTTTCTATTTGGACTGAATTTAATATTTTTTGTGACAGTTCATATTATGTGGTTTTGTATTTTTTTTCTATATCTTATTTTAGTCAGTGTGCTTAAATTACTACTTTCTCTTTTTAAGACAAAGTTTTATGAGAAACATTTCATTAAGATAAAGTTATTCACAAAAAATAAGCTTTAAAAACAATTGACTAACTATTAAAGTAAAAAAAAAAAAACATTTTAATCATTAATAGAAGTACATTTTCAAGAATTAAAGTACTGAGGTCTAATATAAGTTGGCTTTATAAAAATGAAAAAAAAAATCTTTACAATCTTTTATAAATATATAAGAAAATGAATCTATCCTGTCACTGATATTAGGATTCACGCACTATTTGGCTTTGAAAAACGAGTCTTTATTATGTGGAGTAATTTTATTACCAAACGTAATCCCTGTTCAGAGTAAGAGTGCAATGAGGCTTGTTTAGTCAAATATAAATGTAAAAAAATAATAAATGTACTGATCTCTCAAAAAGATAAACAGATGTGGTCAGATTTAATTTTGTTATGGAAAAAGCAGAAAAGCCAAGGACTCATGTGTCCTCAGCTTTTTGAAAATGGATAATCAATTATTCTATAGCTCTTATTTTACTGGCTCCTACATGTCCATGCCTTAAAACATTTATGGATTAGAAGAAAAAAAAAGATGTGATGTAAAATAAAGAGAGATTGATAAGAAGCAGAGATTTTAACATTTAAAGTGGTCGCTGTCCTCCTGTTTTTGTACAGGGATCTATTTTTAGTGCTGCAGGCTCTGGTTTGCTCTGGCTTCAAACTGTGTCTGGCCTTCACAGACAGTCACACTGAGAGGAGAGACGGACTTAACAGCAGTAAGGAGCGTCTTTGTAAAGGAAATCTATGGAACGAAAATAAGAGAAGGGGTCAATGTGTAGAAGAGTGGCTACAAAAAACACTAAGTGAAAAAATAAATGAATAAGAAGAAACAATCTTAATGAACCATGTGCATCTGTGCAGAAACTTTTATAAACTGACCAGCTGCTTCACTGGTAGAGGTTTTTTCCCTTTCACTGCGGGGAATTCCTCTTTAATCTGTTACCTGTCTTTGTTTTCTTAACACATGTAACTAGCCGAACTTCAGTTCTATTTTTCCTGAGTTTCTTCCACCATTCTACTGGCAGTATTTGCATTAGCTCCGCCCCTTTCCACAGAGACAGCAGTGCAAGCTGTCAAGCCCAGATGCAGCTCATCAGGGCCAGGTAGACATAGAAGCTTTACTGAGAAGTCGGTTGTTTGTTGAGAGGGTTTCAACAGGGTTTTGTTGAGGTGTTTATCATTTTCCACAGACAAAAGTTTGTTTATCATGGTAAACCCCATCAGCCTTTTGCCACTTCAAAGTATTTTTATTTCCCATGCCCTATTAGGAAGAAATTCTTTTCAACTTGTCTTAATTTAACTTTTTCTACTTTTAGTGTTTCTTTGGGATTAAACAACATTGCATTTAACAGTCAGCATTAAATGACTTTAACAACAAAAAAAAAACATTGGTTTTTACTGCCGCTGCCCAGCATGGACTGCCATCTGTTAAGACTGACTGCTGCCTAAACTTCAGCATGTGTGGAAAATATAAGAAACACACACACACCTGTGGATTAATGTACTAGTGAAGAACTTAGAAGAGGACTTTTATTCCCCTCTGTGTCTGTGTTCTGATCCCACATCTGTCTGAAACGGTCACGTTATTTGTCATGACAGCTTAGCACATCTTTTGCTTACCTGAGTAAGAATATCCAGCTGACCTATAATGTGTTCCAGGGTGTTTGCCACGCCAGAAGGAACCTTTCCATCTGAAACATGGCTCTCTGATTGATGATGGCGTGAAGGCAGCTGTGAAGTCTGAGTTTGTTGGGTGGAAGAGGAGCTGATGCTGGGGTCTCTGTAGACTTGGGAATGAGTTGCTCTACTGTGACTTCCATGACTGAAGGTCTGAGCGTGGGAAGCCGGTTCAGATGTCTGCAGAAAGAGAAGACAAACTCAAAGGGGGAAAAAAAAAACCTGAATATTCCAGATGGGCTTTAGTCATGAGAGGAAAGCATGTTAACAATATTTATATAGGTGTTTTCCATATGTAATCCACTGAGACACTAGGAAAATGTACTAGAACCCCTAAACAGGGGAAAATACTTAACCAAAGGGTAAAAAAATGTAGTTCTCTAATTTTAAAAATAAACTAAAAATAAATGCACATAGGGAAAACCATGTGGAAATCTGAATTTCTCAGCCAAAAGGCTAAAGCTACATTCACACCACATCCACTTCTAATGAAAAGTCTTTGTAAACATGTGTAAATGTGCGTTTTGGGTTTCTGCGTTCTTTGTTTCTATGACCATGTTGAGCTCTAGTACAAAACATTGAACGCACGTTGAAAGTTAAACCAGATTGAACTTTGACAAACTTTGACTCGGATTTGGTAGAGGTGTGTGGCGTCCCCATCAATTCACTAAAGTGCCAACCGTTTGAAAATTGATCATGGAGAAGAAAAGAGGAATTGCGATTTGTGCCCAGCCAGAATAATACATCACCAAGACTTGCATATATCTGAATAAAGTTGCGAAAGAAAAATCCTGAAGAAAAATTTGTAAGATTTGCAGTGCTTGTATATTTTGCACCAAGCCTCTTCCAAATGGAGGTGGCAGGCATTTGCTAGCAAACAGTAGAAAAAGAAGAAGCCCCTCCCTCCGTGCTTGTCCAGTGTGCACACCATATGCTAAATGCATGTTCAAGTATGCACGTTTAGCGCATTCTTGAATGTGCGCTACAAACAGGGCTCTAGAGTGGGACCAATTTGGTCAGACGTGCGATTGGATTTTTCAATGGTGCGCCTAAAAAAATCTATGATCGCACTGGTGCGCCCAGCCTTTCTCTGGGGGAAAAACATAATCTCGGCGACCCTGAAAGTCTCAATCCTGTACGTGTGCGCAGATGTAACACACCTCAAATAAGATTTTTTTTTTTCTTTTTTTAGTATGCATATCTGAGTCGTTTAGTTTGGGACCATGCGCACGCACTCTGCGGCCGATGCTGGCGACAGTTGGAGCAAATGAAAATTATCTGTTAAAATCCTTGAACACCGGAAAAAAAAAAAATCTGCAGCCCCCATATGGGTCAAACCCCCATCCAGGTGCAAGTGGCTGAGGCAGTATCTACAAAAGATAATCAAAGTGCCATTAAGTCTTTTGTCAAGGACACATTTCTGGGACCGATTTTACTTTCCAAACTAGCTGAAGGTTTTTTTTTTATCAAAATCAAGATCCACCTCTGTGGGTTTTACCACATTTAGATGTTTGTAAAGACATCTGTCACAAATCTAACAACGGTTGTACAACTTCTGCTGTTTTTGTTCAATTTGCATACTGATTCTTTTTCTTTGGCACCATTACAGTATGCCATAAAAACTGCTGTCTCTGCAATAATTTTGACAGTAAATATACTTTGTGTAATAACTGAACAAGCAGATGTTTACATTCATTTGTTTTTCAGATGAACATAACTGAGACAAGAACAGGAACACAACTGTTAAAAATCCAAGTCTTTTAAAAATATTTTTTGATTTAACAACTAACAAAATTAACTCATAAGAAATGTACTGGTAACCACTTTTACAACATTTGGTCTTTCGATATTTCCATTAACAGACTAAACCGCGTTACTTGGGGGAAAAAAAAACAGTTTGACATTAAGACTTTTCTTGCATTTAAACAGATTTAGGGTTCCTTTATTGTGTTCTATTGTGTGTGTGCGACCTTCAGCACAATGGTGTTCTACTGAGATCAAAAACTGCACTGTAACACAAAGGTGTACATAAATGTGCAGACAAATGAGAAGACAAACACTGTAACCATCCTCAACAAATCACCTGAAGTGGAAAAGCAAACAGCGGAACATTTTCCGAGGTCAAAATTAAACCCAGACACAAGGAGCCATCAATACACAATGCAAGGCGTAAATAAAGCTGTTCATTGCATGCATGATCACACCCAGAAGGGAAAGCTGTAGTAAAAGGCAGCTTTTTTTTTTAAACACAAAAGTAGCTGAATCCAGTAAATTAGGATAAGACACTTTAAAATAATCCAAGATTAATTAATGAATTAAACATTCATAATACATATACATAATACTATAAATGTTTTTGCTTTACCAAGAATTGATATTACTCTATTAGTATAACTTTTTGCCTAGTTCAAAACTGGCTTAAACATTTAAAATGTTCCTGTTGTCTGGAAAAAAAAAACATACTTGTAGCATCTAGAACAGAATAGAATAAAACTTTAATCCTCTCACAAAGGGGAAATTATCTTATCTATACTACCAATCTGATATACAAACAATATTTGAAAAACAAAATCACAGTAGAAGTGCAGAAATCTTTGAATTAGCTGTTCATCTCGCTAATTCCAGCTTTGCTGGAAAGCTTGAGAAACGTCTAAGCCAGTTGTATGATAAGACAAGTTACCATAAAAAGTTGAAGACGTTAAGTACATACAGTAAGTGTAGGAAATTAGTTCTCCACATTTGACCCATCCCTGAGAAGTGGTCACAACCACGCTCTGGAACTTTTATGCAATGTGATGCTCGTCAATCCAACACTTAATGCTGCGTATCAAACAGGGATGCATTGGCTGCCACTTTTGAAGTCCTCGATTTGGATTAAAGCTCACAATTTCTCAATCTTGGAACATAAACTGATTTGACATTACCCTTTGTTCACCCTCTATCCCTCATTACTGTGTTTAAACTTTCCAGTAAAAATACAAAGCAAGCAGATATTTTCTAGAAGAGCTGATTTAAAGACCCACTCCAACGAACATTGTTTTTTGTGTGTTTTTTTTTTAGCATTTCACTCATGCTGGACATAAATCAGGAAAATTAAGATTAAAACTGTGTTTCTGAGTATGCCTTTATTCAAATCATGGTGAATCAGGAGCAGACGAAAAAAATGCCATATGAAAAAGCTTTTAGTTGTCTGTTTTTGTTGCACCGCTAATGTGTGGGGCTGTAAGCTAGCAGGAGAAAGTGTGAACAAAGGAATGATGGGAAATGAGCGCAGGCTTATTCCCATTGGTCAATGCTTACTGCCCGCCAACAGTCTCAGAGGTGAATTTCAGATGAAATCATGCCTCTCTGCAGAAACTATGTCCTAGAAAACGACACAGATTTTTTTTTATTTTGGCAAAAATAGAAGAATAAAGCGGCATAATCATAAATAAAAAACTACCGGGAACACTTTTAAAATAGATAAAAAGATTATCAGTGTGGGACTTCAAAGAGATTTATCCTGAAATTCTGCCATTATATATGCAACCATGTTTAACAGATCGAACTGAAATGGAATCATCTAAATCAAACGTTACCACCTTTTTTGGCACTAGTTTATTTTGCAGTGTTGGTGTTATACCTCATTATTGTAATGTGTCTGCATGGTTTCCTGAAAAACTGTTACAAAAAATAAAAAATAAAAATGGAGTAGTCTTATAGTAACTTAGTATTCATCTGACCAGTAAATACGGGTGTGATAAATGAAGAGTTGTACTTGATAGCTTATAAAACATTGACAGTATTAAAACTAGGTGATTCATAAAACCCTGCTTTAAAAAAGAATATATTCAAATAACATGACATAATTTAGTATGTGTTTTTGTTCATTTGTGTGGTGCTGAACAACGTTTTTGAAGTAAGCAAATTGCGTTTTTTTGAATAATATACTTTTTCCCCCAAATGAAAGACTGTCTTTTGATTCAGTCACAGGACATTTAAACCAGACAATCAGTTTCTAGTGGAGGAAACATATGACCAACAAGCAGTGAAGCTCCTTATAGAGTGAATCCAGAGATTTAACTCATTATATTCTCTTATTGCCCAAATATTGATCTCATTTTGTATTTCTTTCTCAAAGGAGATTTTCTCCTTTCTCTTTTTTTATTTTTATTCAGTTTCTGTTCACTTAAAGACTCCTATTTTAACCCACTTTTATTTGATCATCGTGTCTTTAAGTCTACTTTTCAGTGTGTTTCTTAATACCTGAAAATGTTCCATTTTGTTATGAGCTTGTCATTTCATATGTGCTTTCATTGTGAAACCTGCTCACGTGTTAACCCGGTTTTCCCACTTCTCTTACCTTTCACTCATCCTTTCCCTACATGATGCTGATGCTCATTCGCTCCAGTAGACCTCTAAGCTCTCTTTAAATCCACTACACTGCCGTCTTCATTATTTCATTGTCACACCCCCTGCCTTTACCCCCTCCTGCTGTCAAATGTACTCATATTTCCATATCCAACCGTCAAGACGCACCAACAAACAGAGGAAAAACACACCAAAAAAACACAATGATTTTGAGCAGATTCAAATAGACTTTTTGGAGGTAATTTATAAGTTCATTCAGCAGGTTCAGTCAACGGAAACCCATGTCTCTATTTTTTCCCCAGTGCTGGTTAAAGCGGTGCAGTGGATAATGTGTGTTGAGTTGTGATGAGAAGCCTGCTGTGAGGGTGCAGCTCGTCTGTCTGCACACGTGAGCTACACAGGGACCCAGATGTGAAGGTAGAAACAGAGACGGGGGGGCAGTTGTGCTGAGAGAGGGCTGATCTGCCTGTCAGCAATGGTTGCCCACCCTTCTACTAAACCACACATATATTGGTGACAATAAAGCTGCAGATGAAAATTTGCTCAGGTGTGGGACCAGAGGGACAAACTAAACAAGACAAATATTCATTCTGCTGAACAGTCTTTCAGATTACCTTAGGTTGCTAAAAAGTAAAATTTAAGCGATCTTTGTATGATGCCTTTTATTTACAAATGAAGCTTTACACCCAACACAGTAAAAATAACATCCAATCTGATAGTTCTGAAATTCACTTAACTGGTAGAGTGTGTGAATATGTACATTGAGGGTTAGCATCAGCTATCTTGTAAGCAATCACTAATTTTCCGTATTTATGAAATCTAACATTTTTGGGGGAAGTTAATGAATGAAAGGAAAGTTACAACACTATTTCAGAACATGATGAAATGTTGAGCTTGTTCAGACACCGATAGTTGTAAATACATGTCAGTAAGAATTTTTTTTAAAAATCTGTAAAACCTCCCTGTCATGCGTAATTCAAGCACCTGTTAAAGATTTAGGATTGATTTAGCTCCAGAGTCCCATTTTAGTACCATCAACTTATGAAAAGCTTCAGAGATAGAACTTTAACTTGTATTAGCAAAGTTTGCTTTTTTCTTAAATCTATATAATTACACATGTGATTTATTTCTCTCACTTCCACCCAAGTTTTACCCCCAAATGGATTATTAACCTCACTGAATTTCACCATTATTTTATATCAGCAAAATTGAACAACACTGTTTGAAAAAAAGCTTTCGCTAAATTGTTACTTAATCACAACATATTTATATCCAACATCAAAAGAAAAACAAGACAAAAACACAATCAAGATTGTTCTATTTGTCCATTCATCCATCCATCTTCAAAACCCACTGAATCCCTTTCAGGGACATGGGGCTGCTAACATTCACTGTTGAGTGAAGACGGAGTACAAACTGAACAGTCTGCTGCAGGGACACAAACTCACATGCTCACCAACGAACAGTTTAGAGTTTAAAGTCACCAATTAACCTATGAAGCCACCCAAATGCTAAATTACTGTGTTTAAGTTGTGAAAATGCTGAGAAAATGTTTTGATCCTTCCCAAAACAGATTAATTTTGAGCCAATGTATAGGAAGACTGAATGTGTGTGAAATTCTACCAACAACAGGTAACAACTTTAGCAAAAGTAAGACATTTTTTAAATAAACTGAAAACAAACATATTCATCTGTATGTCATTGATCAAAAAATATTTGGATACTGAAATGGAGTGGCTTTAGTTCAAGCAGAAATCTTGTGTCAGCCACACTCTTAGGAGAGTTGGTTTCTCAAAAAAAAAAAAACTTTTAGCAATATATTGTAGAGTAAATACATAAAAGAGCCAGGAGTTCTCGGTTTTAAAAAAAAGATGATTTTTGTTTAGAAAATCATATTAGGTTTTGCTTCAAGAAACTTTCAGTGAAATACTTTTTTTTTTTAAATAAAAACTCTGCAATTGTTCTGTACAATATTTTCATATACAGCATGTTTACTTCAGAAAATCCAACACAAACAGTTGTTCATTTGGTATTACTGTCGTCATAATGTATTTCTGTGCGATTTGTCTTCAGATTTGATCAAAAACCCTATTTCTCAGTGAAGAGGTTAAGTAAGGCCATACAAAAAGGAATTTCTTAGAAGAATCCAATTTCTGTTTTAGTACAACAGAGACAGAAATTCTCAGAAGGAGAGAACATGCTTCATTAGTGTTCTCATTTTTCTTTATAGTTCCCCATACTTAAGTCATTTTCTAAAAGTCCTCTGAAATAAAGACTGTCAAGTCGAGGAGTGATTAGGTCCATTAGTGATTCTGTTCTTACAGCAGAAAAAAAGACTTTTGATTAGGAAGAGGAAAAGAAATGAAGATTTCAGAAATCACATTAAATTACATGAAATCAAACGCATCAAAGACAATAACATTTATGAACTCAAAGTTTGTCACTTTGAAGTTGATGCCACGGCACAGATTTATATCAAACATCGTTTCAAACAATTTGACCTTTGAATAGAGCTAATAAGATCGGTAAAATAAATGTATAAATGTCCAAAAACATGCTTCACAGGTTAATTGGTCACTCTAAATTGTCCGTAGGTGTGACTGTGAGTGTGCATGGGTGTGTGATTGTGGCCCCTGCGACAGACTGGCGACCAGTCCAGGGGTGTACCCTGCCTTCGCCCATGAGTAGCCGGGTTAGGCTCCGGCAACCCCGTGACCCCGTAAGGGATAAAACGGATTGGAAAATGAATGAATTAATGAATGTGAAGTATTGTAAAGCTAATGTTAGTTGAACGCACTTATGGCGTACAAGTGATGCTGTCGTATGCTGCACGAACGGGATGTAATATGTAAAATGATACATCAGTGTGCACAGGATGTCCACACACAAACTACCCTCAAATTGTCTAATTTCCTCATTTCTAACTGTCATGCACGCAAGGAGCGCACACTTACCACAAGAACAGCACTAACAAGCTTCTTGCTCAGCGAGCAGGATTTTGAAAGGCTGAAAATAAGGAAAAATCAGTACGACACGCCTGCGCCTCACCCACTTCACCCATGTGTGGTGAATAGGCGTTCACTGCAGCCTAAGTCTTGCAGCATGCCCCTAGAAAAAATGTGCTTCAACCATTTTTGCTCTACGGGCTCACTGAGCGCTCTACAACCATGATATATCCAGTGGGCTACCCGAGTCCCCCGTAGAGGTTTGCCCAGTTTTCAAATGGCAGACACCCCGGCAGTTGTGACTAAGTCTTTATTTCGACTGTCCTTTTGAGGTAACAGAAAACAAACTGTTTTTGTGGGAATGAGTCTTTTGCAGTCTGGACTTACCTGGCAGTGCAGCACAGACGGCTCAGAGTTGAGAGGAAAGCGAGTCATGGAGCTGCTTGTTGGTGGCCTGACACTGGATGTGCCTTTCTGTTGCACTTTGACTCCATTACTGTGTTTGATGCAGTCAAAGTTACTCTTCCACACCATGACCTGTGAAGATGATGTGTTTATCTTATGCTTCATTGTTGAAAGAATAAAAAAGATGCAAGAATAAATAAAATGTGTTAAAGACAGAGCTTATCATTGTATTTATATCAAATGTAAAAGTCAGAGTCTGACTTCACCTGCTCATCAGCTCCTCCAGAAGAAAAGTAGTCCCCTGTCCTAGAAAACGCCACACAGGCAACTGAACTCTGCAGCAAAAGACATAAGAGATTGACAATTATTAATGCTTGGTTTTCTTGTTTTATTTCTTCTTACAGTTAAAATGTTAACATTTTTGGTAAATATTAGTTTGCTAAGATGAAAAAATATTGTTACAAGACAAAACAATAGAAAACTATGGTTTTGCTGAAAATGTATCAACATTGGATATTCATCTATCAAATGCTTAACAGTTCACATCCAAAACACCAAACATTTGACTGGCTGTTTTGTTTTGACTAAAGGACATGTTGATGCATACATTCTTTAAAGACAATATTTGTAACATAAACCAATGCCTTCAATTCTTCTTTTCCACATAACTTTCTCTCATTTCTCATTTCTCTCTCGTTTCATTCTAACATAAATTGAACACTAAAAATTCTTTGATTCAGATGTAAACCTTACACATAGACATAATTACATCCTCCTGCAGAAAAAGCTGTGGCGATGAAGGTGTTGATATAAATGAGTGGGAGTAAACTACATAATGGCAGAACATGAAAACTTATTTTGCAAACATTTATTGTTGTAACGCATCACATCTAAAGGCAATACTCGACTAGACAAGACGTGTTTTGAGTTTCAGACGTGTTACAGAGTTTGATGTGTCAGCATGTCCAAGGACAATCGTGTGTCTTTAATTTATTGAGTGAAATACAATGTTGCTTATAGCAAAAGTTCCTGTCAAGTTGGAAATGTTTACAGGGGACGGGAATATGAGGGGCTGAACAGGAAGAATCAATAATGACCAAAGACAATCCCTTGTGGATTTCTCCACTTTTGCACTCTGTGTATTGAAAGTAACTTCTAAAAGTCACTTAGCAAACAGTTATTCCTTTCTGTCACCTTCTCGTCTGTGTTCAAAGAGAAGATCAAGAGTATAACAAAAGACTGGAAGAGAAATAAACAGCAAGCTTTCTGTGTCCCGTGGCTGATGCCCAGACAGGCGCGGCTGGTTGAGAAATGGTTTCCCAGAAGCACCTGAGAGAAGCAGACGGTGTCACTATGGCAACGCGACAGCCTGACAGACAGCATGTTCTGTCTCTGCTCTGACTAATGCATGCTGCCATGCTGGCACTTAGCATGGCCACACGCACATACATGTGCCTGCACACACAGCAATGAGCCTATCGGGCACATTTTGTCTTCTGACAAATGAACAGCAATGGCAAAAACGAGACGGGTCCACATGCTGCAGTCTAAAGAAGACTAATGAAGAAATAGTGCGACTCTTTATTTTGATTTTGTGTCATTTTATTTTTCTGGACTCTGTTCATACTAGGGAGCAAAACTGTTACAATTTGCATCAGAAAGACAAAACTTGTTTCACCAAGCAAGAATAGCAGTAGATCTTAACTATTCAAAAAATTATAACGTAATAAACAAAAAATAAATAAATAAAAGATACTGCTCTGAAATTCTGAACTGATTCAGCAACACATGAATACAGAGTCTGGAGATCCTCATTTAACTAGGACTGTTTATCAGCTTTTCTGCGATAATTTAATGCATAGATTTAGGCAACAGGAATCATGGGATATTCTGGGACTTCCATCATTAGTCTTAACGTTTTCCACACATTGTTTTCAGAACCAAGATATGCAATTTTAAATAGTGTAACAATTTTAGGTCAAAGTTCTCAATTTTAAGCTAAAGTCCCACTCTGATCATCTTTGGTTCAATTGTGAAAGTGTTCCTAGTGATTATGATTGTGCTGTTTTCTGGGACATAGTTTCTGCAGAGCAGCAGTGGTTCATTAGAAATTTGCTCCTGAGATGTGGGTGGGACTGTTGGAGCCATTGACTGTATAAGAGAGAATTGGACACAGTGAATGTGACGTCACCCATAGAAAATGCCTTACTTCCGCTTCCAACGAAAGAAGTCAATTCAGCTGCCATTTTTCCACTGGACTTTGCCATGTTGGAACCAGATAATGTTAGTAAGAACATTGGTCTGTGTCGGTCTGAGTCAACGTTTCTTTAGCAACCACTCCGGCTAATCAGGAGTGAACATGGTTGAAAGCCACACCCCTTCCACTAAAAGCGGGCACAGGAGAATCTGTCAAACGTTTTGAATGTTGGAGGTGGGAGCCAGTGAGCAGCACATGCTTTCATTGAGGCATCTGATTGGCCAGTTTATAACTTGAATAACTTGCGACAAAGAGAAAATATAATGAGAAAAAAATTAGGATAAAGGATAAAGAGCATGTTAAAAAGAGGTGCCAAACCATCCATCCATCTTCTTCTGCTCATCTGGGACCAGCTCGCAGAACGCGAGAAGGGTGGGATTACTCAGTTCCGTTCTTATAAACAGTCTGTGGATGGAGTGGGAAAAAAAAAAAAAAAAAAAAAAGTCAGCCACCCTTTTCCCTCCCCGTTGCAGAGGGAGCGGAGCAGAGAGCTTGTGGCCCACCAAGTGTATTTTCAACGTCACTAATAGACTTTTTTTTTTTCTTCTACTCCTGATTTACAACAATTCTAATAAAGAAATACTCACAAATGCAGTTTTGAGCTTAATTTTCTTTAGGTATGTCCTACATCATCAGGAAAATGCCACAAGAACATGTTAAAAACACTAAAAACACTATTTTCATTTCAGTGCGTCTTTAATGCAACCTCAATCTATGAATAAAAATTCTGTATTAAACTGAAAAGACAGTAGGAAAAAATTTATGTAAACATATGTAAATTGAATATACTGATAGAATAAAAGTAAGCCAATAAAGTAGAAAAAAATAAAAAAAACGATCAAAAAACTATGTAACCACACTCTAATGCTTAAGAGTGTTTTATTATGCATTATTATGAATTTTTTTTCAATGTACAGATTTGTGTGCTGTTCCCTTTTCACAACATAACACATTCACACAAAACATAAACACCTTAACCTACACACAACTCAGAGCAGATGGGGTTCCCTCAAATCTCGAGCATTGCGGCAGGACACACAATTAGCACTCCAAGTAGTCCCAGCACCAACAGATTGGAAATGTCACAACAGAGCCAAAAGGAACAACAACACAAAGTGAGAAAGTATAGGAGATGACAAATACGGAGGTGAGAAACAACGCATGACAATTTTTTTTTTCGTCGTATGCCAAGCATAGATCAGTCTCAGGGTGCTGCTGGAGTGAACAAAGGTGATGGAAACAAACAAAAACAAAAAAATCATGCCACCAGTGCAGGTGGATGGATAAAGAGATGAACCATGTGTGGTACTGGCAAGCCTCCAATTTCCACAACAAGCCAGCAAACGTCCATCAGCTGTTCAAACAGACAGAAACAGTCAGTCTGCCACCCAGCCAGCCGCTAAGCCCAGCCAAAGCATGACTACATCTAATGTGGGGCAAAGACAGGATGAAGAATCACATCCAAGATGGAAGAAGGAAAATAAGAATCATTACGGACGTGGAAAAATGGTACAAGCTAAATAAAAGACAAAAAAATGAGACAGAAGTGAGAAGAAAGAGAAGATCCAGTGGAACAGGGGCAGGAGCACTGTTGTGTTTCCTTCCAACAGTCCTGAGATGAGTCACCATGAGTGGGCTGCTAGCTCAGCAGCCAAGTATTAAAATATACCACATACAAAAAAAGGCATCAGATGCTTGCACTCACACATAAACACACATCAGATGTTAAACTTAAAAAGAGGGATAGAGCACGACTGTCCACACCAAATCCTTCACGAGCACTTCCCTGGAACAGGTATGGCCTGTCCTGACTCAGACTGTGAAAAGTTTTAAGATCTTCAGTGGTTAGTTTTTTTTTCTACCTGATGTCCGTGTAGCGTATACAGTAGTTTTCCCTCCAAAAGGTCCAATATTTTCATTGTAGAATCACTGGACGCCGTGATTAGAAAGTTACCAGCAGGATGGAAAGACAAACTGTTCACCGCACCACTGTGGACTACAGAAAAAGAAAAAAAAACACAAAAAGATTATCATGAGGGATATTGTTTTTCTATGATAAAAAATGTATTATAGGAGTATTTGCCTTTTCTGTCATTGAAAATGTACAGATCCATTCAGTATAAAATATTATTTTTAAAAAATAGTAAAAACTGTGTTATTTTGTTTTTTTATGATTAAATGCATCAGCATACAGAAACTTAACTAAGACTAGCATCACGCAGGCTTCTTGTCTTAAGCCAAACAGCTTAATTTGCGGTTCTTTCTGGTGTACACAACAAAGAACCTCAAATATTGAAAAAAAAAATAATAGCCAACACTTTATTTTGAAACATCTTTTCAGAAAACTTGGAGCTTCTCTCATTTTCAAATTTAATCTGACTGCTAAATCAAGGTCAGATCATTGAAGATGCAATAGCTCCCTCTTCTGGAAAATTTGTGTAGTGATTATACCTCTACCGGGTCTCACTGAAAACAAAAAACTTCTACTGTCTGTCTCCAGACATGTGAAGGATAAGGGGTTTCCATGTGTTTTGACTGAGGCAGCATGCTCCATGTAAACTGAATCTGCCATTCAAACAAATAGTACTTAATATGTGATTGAATTTTTAAAATGTTTTTCTCTGTCATGAGTAATTTTCCACTATTTAAGGTTAAAAGTTTTGAGTACGAATTTTTTGTCCTCTGTTAGAAATTCAAGGCCACTGTTACAGGAGCTAAAACATAAACTTTTGTGTGACTCGGGCTTAGATAAGAACTTCTTGTGAAAATCTTATGTCAAGGCTACTTAACCCGTTCTGTAGCATTTATGCTCCTTTATTCTGAAAACAGCACAAAGAATAAAGGTAAACAGAGCCAAGAAGGTCAGAGCCTTCTTTTAATAAACTGCTGTAAAAACTGCTGCCCAATTTTGGAAAAAATTGTAATAAAATTATGTTTCTACTTTTTTAACCAAGAGACTTTTTTTTCCTTTTTTTTTTATTTGCACAATAATTGTATATTTGAAATTATTATTGCATTACAAACATAGTTTTGCCCCTTCATAAGATAAGGTTAGGATGAGCCATTACCTTGGTAATGTTGAAGCATCTTATAGGTCCTGATGTCCCACACCTTAACAGAGCTGTCAGTACTCGCTGCAGCAATGCATGTTCCACTGGGGTGAAAGTCAACATGGTTTGCATATCTGAGGAGGGAAAAACAGAGTCCTTCAAACAAAATCTGATAGCCAATGTTACAGTTTAAATGGGAAAAAATGAATTAAGGTTACATTTGTGGTAAATTTTAAAATACTTTTCAAACTTTAAGACAAAATTAAGATATTTAAAAAGAAAAATTGACACTTTACAGATGTCAGTATTTTTAATTACTTTAAATAAAGGTATGATAATATCCTACTGAGTGAATAATTAAATTCAAGAAGCAAATATATTAGAAAGCAGAGCGCTTCTACAATAGCCTCCTGTACCCATCCCCACAGATCACTCACCCGGCATGTTCAAAGAAAGAATGAATGCACTCTCTGCTGTTTTTGTCCCACAGTTTAATCGTCTTATCATCACTGCATGACACAATCAAATGATCATCTGGAGAAAATCTGCAACAAAAATTCAGAGTGAAAATCATATTTTAGCTGTTTTGGTTTGAAGGCTGTGGATCAAAACAAAAATGTCGAGGTGAAATACATCATAAAGACATTTTACATTTACAAGCAAAAGTAAGCTGTAATACAGTCTGAGTTTTAGAAAGTAAGTACCAATCAGGTTGTTAAATGCACCTCATTAACTGATAATCAAAAAGTGTAACAGTACTGAGAAAAAAGGCGTGTTGTTAATTCAGTGCCAAAAAGGCATCAGTAATTCTCTTTAAGTAACAGCCAGACGCTGAAATGTAATTAGACCAATTTTATAAAAATTGCCATTTGTTCTATAATGAAATAAAGTTATTTATAATCTGTAAATATTGTAAGTAGTTGAGAATCTTTAAGAGGTCCATTATAGCAATTTAAACTCATTGAAGACCATGCAATATTCAAAACAGCACAAATGAGTGGAAAGTAAAGACCTATGAGACTTTTAGTAATGTAGAAATAGTAGGGTTAGTGTAAACACAGGTTTTGATGACTAATATGGAATTTTTTCATATGTCATTCCTTGCTAGTAATATTAAGTCTTCTAATACTATACTTTATGATAAATCCATCAGCAGTGTGTCTCTTACTTGGCACAACGGACCCAGTTGACATGCTGGTTGAAAGAGAAGAGAAACCTCTGCCTGTGAACGGTCCACACTTTGATGGTCTTATCGTCAGAGGCTGTTACCAGAGTTTGTCCATCGTCAGAAAAGTTAACACAACGCACAGTGGCAGTGTGAGCCCTGAACTCTGTTGAGTCAGCCTTTCTATACACACACAACATGACCAAAAATGTGACCAAGCAACAACTCAGAGGGTTACTTATTACCTTTTTTCTTAAATAGAAATGAGTGTTTAGCTTTGTTAGATTGCTGGTGATCATTGTCATGAATGATAAACAAAGTAACAGTAAGCAGAGTAACAAATTCAAAAAACCTACATGCTAGGAACCCAAAGACGTACAGTCTTGTCTCTGGAGGCTGAAGCTAACATGTGACCCGATGGAGAAAACTGCACAGACATGACTGCGTCTTTGTGCCCATCAAAACGATAAGCTCGCATCTGAGGTTTCATGTTCCAGATCATTACACACGAGTCTACAGAACCTGTGGCTGAGAGAGAATAAAAACACAGACAATTACTCTGACAATACTGAACAAAAATTGGCATGCGACATTTGAAAAATAAGGGAAAAGATACCCACCGATCTGTTTCATGTTGCAACTGAAATCTACGCTTGTCACTGCACTCCTGTGACCCTTGAAATGCCTCTCAAGGGTTGGATCAGACTATATGTAAGAAAACCAACTCAGCTCAATGGTTCCATCATGTCTAAATAAGCAAAAATGTCTTAATAATCTAAAAATACCAATAAAAGTTTGTTGTAATGGGTTCCAGCATTGACAATGCTATTTGAGGGATCCTTAAACTAAAATCAAGTAAATGAAAATGACAATGAGATGAAGTTAACTTTTAAAACTCAAGTCAAGACAATTTTTTTATAGCAAAGCATTTGGTCAAACATGAGATTTTGCTCTGCTTTTTACATTCACGTTTTTTATGTTTGTTTTCGTTTAAATATTTCTTATTTTTTATATATTTTATTTAGTTTTTTATTATTATTATTATTATTATACGTTTTTAATGTACAGCACTTCATTCGTTTTTTAAATGGTGTTAAAGCGCTTTCTTCATAAAGATGACGATGGCTATTTTTATTTCATTTAATTTTCTTTTCATTTTTAAGGGGAATTGTTGCCATTCGCCACCTAAATCAAATGTGGTTAAAAATAAAGACATCAGTTTTACGACTCGTGCTTTTTAAGAATCGGGATCACACCTTGACAGTGAGCACTACCTGACAGACAACAATGAGGGTTTAATTCTTGGAGCTAACGGCATAGCGGTCTGTGTTGCTAAGGAGACGTGAACGGTGTTGCTAGCTGTTAAGCTAGCAAGTTCTGACGAAGGGTGGAGGCGCCTTTTTTATTCGTATGTTTTGGTCAAAGAAGGCTGTCGAAACATGGCAGAGCTGCATATAATAGGCCAGATCGTCGGGGCCAGAGGCTTTCCGCAAAATAGCCTATTTTGCAAATGGGGGGTTCATACTGGAGGAGCATGGCGGCTTCTCTCTGGGCTGAAGGAGGGCCAGACCCAAGTGGACATCCCCCAAACTGGCGATATGGCCTACTGGAGTCACCCCATTGATATTCAGTTCACGACTAAAGGACTGCAAGGTTGGCCGAAGCTGCACCTCCAAGTGTGGCACCAGGACTCGTTCGGACGCTGCCAGCTGTATGGATACGGATACTGCCATGTACCGTGCAGCCCCGGACACCACCGGATAAAGTGTGTGACGTGGAGGCCGCTCGGTTCCTGGCAAGAACAAATCACGCAGATGTTTGTTGGCGGAGGTCCTCAACTCCGCAGCCCCGACCTCATATACAGCGGAGCGGACAGATACAGACTGCAGACCGAGGCCATGGGAACGGTAGAGCTGGAGCTCGGAGTTATCATGAGACACTTTGACAAATATGGTGTCGAAAGCTAATGCGTGACGTGGAAAAACTTTGAAAAACGTATAAAGATTTAACAGGCACGTGCTTTGTACTTACAGATTACTCGTTTCCACATTTTGTACGTTTCTACCTATCGATGACAATTTTCACTCAAAATCACAACACGTGTAAATAAAATATTGTCATCGAAGTTGGTTGTTTCAATGTGTGCGCTTTAGTTTTTACACGTTTAACGTGGTGTTAATAGCATTTTCTAGCAGTCCTCCCCTCATCCCCCTTTATGAAACAGTTGTTCAAATGTCTAAACTGGTGACCTTACCAGTAAATAACATAACATTTAAGATAATTATTCTGATAAATTAATCTTGGATGCTAAATGCAAGTAATTCCCTCAAGAAAAGAATAGGGTATTAGTAATGCTCAGTGAGCTTTAAATCTCTCATCTGCACTTCACTGGAACTGGAGGAAGAAAACTACAATAGTTCAAGCTAAAATGTTTTTTTTTTTTTTTTTTTTTCAAGAATCTTGGCACTGTTGAAAAATAAAGCTTCAAAGCTTTGGAAGTTTCTGCAGAGTTGCAGTAGTTCATTAGAAATTCAACTATGAGTTGTGGGTGTGGAGTAAGCCTACCTCCAGTTCCCATCATCTATCTATTTACACTCTCTCCTGCTAGTTTATAACCCCTCATAATCCCATCCTAACATTACCAGTGCAACAGAAATGGCTATCCAGTCGTATAGTTTTGAGCTAAATGCCAGCTCAAGTGAGGAAAACAAAGATGGACGTGGATCTGGTCATCTACAAGTGGATGCATCAGAATGAAGTGGAGTATTGAGCTTGTGGCCTGCAATAGTAACTTTTATGACACATCTATATCCAAGCTTTGTCCGACTACACTTTTTGCGCCCTGATTCACAACAATCTGAATAAAGAAAGTTCTCAGAAATGTAAATTGAATCTTACTTTTCTTTAAATATGTCCTCCATCATCAGAAAAATGCCACGAAAAACCTTCTTAAAAACACCAACAATAAAATTTTTATCTGGGTCTTTAAAAATAAAATTAATGCCGATAAAATAAAACCAAAAAATTGAATTTTTGATAAACATTTTTGAATGCAAGTTTTCATTCACAAAAACAAAAGTTAGCTGATGAGACAGAAGAAATGCATCCATATTGCTGAAGTATTGATTGTTTTGTACATGTTTAGACTCTAACTTACACTGTAAATGTCTGCAAATTATATTAGAATCATGCCTGGAAATGATGAGTTACTAACTAATATATGGAATTTATAAAAAATTAAACAAAAAAAGTGTTATACCACTAACATAAGTCCTATTTTGTAACACCCATTTAAAATAAATAATATCAAGTTAAATTCAGTACGTTGCCTCTCTTTATAAGATAATTAGCTATAAATGAGTTTGAAAGAGAGTAAAGCTGCGTTTCAATATGGTCCAGTGTTATGTAAAAGTTATTGAGATTCGATTTGATTACTTTAGAAACATTTTGATTTTCCCTTTTCTTATAACAGCGGAAGTAGCTCTTCATGGTTTGCATCCCATTCTTTTATATATTTTGTTAAAGCTGACATTTTACATATCCAGCAATAGTGGGACTCCAAACAAAGTAATTACAGATTCATTTAAAAATAATTATTCTGCTTAGAAATCGATGCAACAACTACAAATAAGAATCGTACTTCGCTGTAGCTGAGCTAGTAGAAAGTAACAAATAGCTAAACTCACCAGAGCAGACGTCATTTTTCTTACGTCAAATTGTAAAAAAATATGTGAGAAACTCGTATCTGACAAAAAATAACAATACAATCATACTGCACGCCGTCGTTTGGCAACTATAAACAAAAGCGTCTCGTTAGGTCATCAGTTTGCCGGAGTTAGCTTAAAGTTAGCTAGCAGTTGCTGACAACAAAGTTGAGTTTACGCGCCGCTATTGGGCGCTGAGCTGCTGTCACCGTTCTTAAAGGGACCGTCGATCCGAAAATTATCTTATCTATTTATGGAAAAAAAAGAATGAAACTATGAATGTTTTACCTAGTGTGGTTAAGAATTGTAAAAAGGCACAGAGGTACAAATTACTTTTGACAAAAGGTTTACACAGAAATTAAGTGTTCAGAAAGTGTAGTTAACTATACTTCTCACCAGGGGGCAGCAGTTATCCTCTGTAGTTTGCTGATCAATTGAAAATGGCTTTTAAAAATCTATTTTAAAAAAGCTTAATTTGTCTTTTTATGTGACAAAGTATTAATAATATTCAGAAGTAAAGGCTCACCACACATGTTAAAGTCGCAATTGAGCTATTATTATGACACTATTGAAATTTACTGTACACATTTGGATGTATAACTTTGGGTAGGACCAAACAGCTCATGATATTTTGAAATTAAGTTCACTTAGATAAGGGGGATGTAAGATGAGGCATTAAAACCCTTTTTTTTTTGTTTGTGGCATGAACATCCAATGGCTAAGTTTTCAATAAATATATATGTTACTCCCATGCAGCCGATATACATGAATTGCCTTAGACACTAGGCTGACATTGCAACCAGGTAATGAAACTAAACCGTATCACTGCTTCAATATTCATTGATATGATGCCACTGCAACGCAGGTAAGATCACTGATGTTTAAAGCTAAAAATTAGTTTTCCTAAAGATGTAAATAAAGATGTAAATAAAGAAAAAAAATCAATGTCAAAACAGTTATGATTCCCTTACAGAATGTCGCAGACTTGGAGTACGTGCGTCATCCATAGATAACCACATCTGTTGACCTTTACAGTTCTAAGCAAAATCCCCTTGCGGGCTATTTCAGCATTAACAGGACTTACTCAACCATCACCAGCAACTTGTTTAATCCATATTTGTGTGGTAGTTCCCACCATAATCTTGTTGTTTCCATAACATTTACACAACAAGTAGTCATGCGTTTGTTCAAGATGGAAAAAAAAAAACAAGAAAAAAGCTTTAAAACTCACTTTGGTTGGGGATTCATACAAATTATAAAACAACTCCAGTAATATATTCACTCATTTCCTTATGAACTCTCCTGCATGTAATTGAAAGATCTCTTCTTATCAATGTCATTATTTCCATCTTGTCATAATTTACACCTTTCTTTTCTTCAAAGGACAAAAATACCGCTTATTGTTTAACAGTAAGATGTTCACATTTAGGATGTTAAGATAATCTGAACAACTCACACCCAGAGGTTAATTTTTAAAACTCAATTGCTTCCTGTCAGTTCTTGGAAAAATTCACAGCAAATGTGAAACATTTTGAGAAGGAAGTGCTGAGAGAAAAGCTGAAACCCTTCCTTATTTACTAGCAGAACATAGACATCATTGAGTCACAAACTTAAAACCACACACATGCTGAATATGCAAACACAAACACAGAAAAAGTTAAATATCAACCACTTACAGACCAAAATTCAAAAAGTAATAATTACTTATTTTACAAGGGATGCGTTTTACTGAAAATGACTCACTCACAGACTCACTTCCTTTTTAGTAAGAGAAAACGTTTTGCTCCTTTCCTTAACTTTGTTTTTTATTAGTTTTGGACATCATCTGCAATCCCACACTGTCTTGCGGATAACCATGAACCCGATG
Source organism: Adrianichthys oophorus (assembly GCA_036245035.1). Classification (NCBI taxonomy): domain Eukaryota; kingdom Metazoa; phylum Chordata; class Actinopteri; order Beloniformes; family Adrianichthyidae; genus Adrianichthys; species Adrianichthys oophorus. The sequence goes on along the minus strand of BSAI01000073.1, from coordinate 20,537,041 downwards.
GGGGAGACAGTGGTTCAGGACATGAATGGATTTTCTGTAAAATTAGTCACTTTTCATTTCAGGAATCCATAGAAGTAAAAGACAAGTGTTTACATTTTTCTCATGTCTTTATATTTGTTACAGAGGAGTTAAATGGTCATAGTTGTCAGGTGATCTAACTTCAACATGTCAACATAAGAAAGTTAAGCATCAAAACTGAGTCCTTAGTCAAAATAAAAGCTTCTTAGTCAAAACTTGAGCTTAGCATTAAAAAGAAAGCAGTATCTTAAAACACGATTTGCTGTATTTTATTTTTTGCAGCCATAAACCCTAAATCTGCTGCTCCACTTATCTGATGTCTTCAATATTTCTATTGAATATTCAAACACAGTGTTAGCCTTACGTGTCTGCTTCTTTTTGCAAAGCCACAATTCCTGTTTTCAGACATCATCTAGGTGGCTCTGAAAAGAGAGTCAAATGGACATTTGTGTAATTTAAACATGTAGTTATATCGTTTTGATGTCTGATAAAAAAATAAATTCTTTTTCTTGCTGTTTTCTTATTAAAAACCACTGTGGGATGTCGTCTGATTCCCGTTTCCAGCTGAATCTTCTCATTAGATCAATTTCCCACAACTTGTCTCTTATCATCTAAACTGCTTTAAATCATGCATTTGGTTCATCAGATCTTTGTTTTGAATCTTCAGCTCCAACATCCTACAGAAAAACTTGTAGATTTTTTCCAGCAGTTACTGCGGATGAACATCTGACATTCACGAAAACTCACTGCATCCACTGTTGACTTCTGTACATTTGTTTTCTGAAAAAGGTTCAGAACTCTGACTACATAATTAAATATACATTTGAAATCAAATTTGGATAGAAAAATATCACTAATATTAAAAAAAATGCACACTACGTTTTGCAGAAATATACAAACCACATATGAATTAACTTTGTTTACAGCGTTCCTTTTAAAAAGCGTTACATTTCTTAAACGTGAAGAAGGAAGTGTTTAAGTTTGAATTCACATGCATGTTTTGCCCGCAAAACTCAACAGAAGGGTGGTTTAATTTTAGAAAGCCAGTCTACATAATGTGAATGAGGAAAAGAGAAGGAAAAAATTCCACAGAGACAGACTTGATTGTGTTCTGAGCTATGTTGGGTTGCATTGTTTGTAGCGTATACAAGGTGTGTCTTTGCAGACCAGTGGAAAATATATGATTTTTTACACGTCATGCAGCATTTAAAGTTAGTCAGAAACAAAGGTTGATAGTTTTAAATAGTTTGTTTAGTGTAATAATGCATTTATGAAAGTATGAACATTAGATGCAATTTGTTGAAAAAAGTGTTCTTAAAAAATCATGTTTGTTCAATTCACAGCAAAGACACTGAGATGAAATCACAAAAAGCTGCATGAAAAAGGGATCTAAATGTCATGTTTGTTCTCAGCAGCATTTAGTTTACCACAAACGTGCAGATTCCTACAAGTTCCTCTTTCATTTGTTTTCATTAATCTTTTCTCTAAACTTGTTATGTAATATCGCTACTGAAAAAGAAATGGAATCTACAACATCAAGTTTATTACATAATGGCATAGCACATGGCAGCCTGTTGCATCTGCGAGTTTTCCTACAAGGCTTATCTTTTTCATTTCCCTACAGTAAAAAAAAAAAAAAAACTGAAGACATGAAAATATCTATATCACAGACAAACCTGTCAGAACCTGTCAGTTTAGTAGAATACCCACAAGGACACAGCAGCACGGAGCGACTCAAAAAGACAAGATGACTTGCTTCAAAACATGACCCCAAGCAGGTGATGGAGATTGTTCAGCGTTGCACCAGCAGCTCTGCTGTAAAATTTCATAATTTGCTTCAGTGTTTCCAAAAGTTTGTATTTACATTTACAGTTGTGCTCATAAGTTTACCTACTTTGGATGAAAAAAGGATTTCTTGGTCATCTTTCATGAGTATTTATGATAACACAAAAACTTTTTTTCCACTCTTAATGGCAAAAGTGTTAGGGTGAAGCACTTCATTGTCAAAAAAATCTGTTTACTGTTTTCAAATCACAATGATAACACAAGCTTCCAAAGTGACCCTGTTTAAATGTTTACATACCCTGCTGTCTTTGTTCTGAAAACATGCACACAAGCTGATACAAAAGGGTTTGAATGGCAGCTAAAGGTAATCATTCTCACCTGTGACTCTTACCTGTAATCAATGTGTGTGCACAAAAACTCTTGGGCTCCTAACAGACCCTTGCATCCTTCATCCACTTGACATTTCTGGATCCTGAGTCATGGGAAAAGCTAACAAACTGTCAAAAGATCTATGGGAAAAGGTAACTGACCTGTACAAAAAAAGAAAAGGATATAAGAAGATATCCAAGACCAGTCAGCAGTGTTAAAACTTTGATGAATAAGTGGAAAATGAAGGATTATGTTGAAATTAAACCACAGTCAAGTGAATCAACAAAAAGTTAGGGATTCAAAGAAAATCCAACAAATAACTTTAGTTTTGATCCAAGACTCTGAAAAACTGTGATGTGGATGTTTCAAGATGTACAATAAGGAGGCATTGTGTTTTTCTGCTAGATATTAAAATGTGAACATTTGTAATGGATTCTAAGACCTCTTCATGTGTTTTTTTAGATAATATTTTAATTTGGGTACAAGCTGGAATTTCCATTAATGAGCTGTTTCAGCCTGACATCCTCACAAGAGTATCAGGACAAAGGCTTCATTCCTTTTCTTAGTTCGTCCAGCAGTTATGTCAGTTTTCTTTGAAAAATAGAAAATATTATTTTTTTTCAGTTTTGCATTCAGAGTAAAAAGACAAAAACGTCCTTTTTTGTTTTAAACCCACATATTTTTGGTGTTGAATTCACAACCGTGTCATAAAACCTTCTTTCAAAGTTTAATCCAGTTCAGTAATTTCTTCATTTGACACAGCTCTGCAATCTGACACCCCAGTTATACACATAGAAAGTGTGGGAAAGCTGTGGAGAAAAAGAGCTGAATCATCTCCACATTATACGTCAGAGCAAATGAGAAAACCATAGACTGTTTTCTTTAGAATGGGAATCTTACCATCATGCTGAACAAGCAAATTCATGTAGCATTTGATCGCACATTGTGCCCATGAAGAGGTCAGCCAATAATTTATTGTTATTCATCAACTATAATATGTTTTTAAAAATTTATTTAAAAAACTGTTAAATAATAGTCTTTTTTCTTTCTTTTCATAACTTAACAGTCATTGATATATATATTGAATTGAGTAAGTTAGGTAGTCTACTGTCAGGTAGACTGACAGTAAAGCCCTGAAGCTTTATTTTGAATAAATGTCTAACCCTTCATGCACTAAGGCTCCAAAACTGCCTGTTTTAGCATGAAACCATTTTTAAGTTGTCTTTTTCACTTTTTTGTCCTGTTATTTTAGCGTTACTTGCATTTTAAATGTGTTTTACTTTTGTTTTTCTCTGTTCTTTACTCTGAAGGCTGTTGAAATGTGCTCTTTAAAAGGTCTGACTTATTTCAAATCTCTTTTGACATCAAGAAAGATGAAATGTTGTGATCCAGTTTGACCAAATAACCTGCTTATTTAAAACGAGGAACAAATCCCAGTGACGGTAAAGGGGTTATTTGTTTTGTTTTTAATTATTTATTTGCTTCTCTTAATTCAGTCATTGGGACTTTGCCCTTCAAGTGCAGGATTGAGTTTCCAGAAGGAGATAGAGACTTCAGTGTTTATCTCTTGACCTGTTAACCTTGGACTCAGGATCTTTTTTCAACTTTGCTGAAATAATGTCCTTTGGTCATCGTTTTTGAACAGCGTTGAGTGACTCTGAGCCTCTCCAACACAAATCTCTCATGACTTTTCTCAGTTTCTACCACTCGGAAATGCTCATATCCCTTTTTGCACAAGTCAAATCTGAAGCCTTTGCGTTTAAACCAAGTCACAAACCTTTGTTGACAAATCAAGGCAAATTGTATGTCCTAAAACATGAATTCATTGTCAAAAACTATCATTTATCTACTTTTACCTGTGGAGCTACAATAAAAGAAATCTGGTCTTTCTTGTGCAAAAATCGGGGAAAAAAGCTTTCATTTTGACACCTGACAACAACCTCCTGGAGCCAAAAATATAAAAATAACTAAATGTATTTTATTTACAGGTCTTTAAGTCTCCTCTGAAAATCCCTATTTCTGCTCAATGGCTCCACTTGAACTTATCTGCTGTTCCTGTGTTTACTTACAGATACATCAGAGCTGTAGATTCTGCCACATCCAGAGTTTAGTTTTTCATTTTGTTGTTCTTACTTTTTGTTCTTTTGTTGTGAGTCTCATGCTTTTCTTCCCTTCACAAATAGTAGCTCAAAGTAAAGTGTGTCACACTCTAACAACAAATATAATTTATCTAGTAGTTTGCTGGGAGAATAAATGGAAACCACTGCAAGATAATTAGGGCATAAAAAGACGCAAATCTTCGTGCACGAGGGTAAAAGGTTAAGCATGCCTCTGCCATCTTTCTGAAACCTTTTACCTGCTTAAATAGAAATTTCTAGAGAGCGTTTTTACAGCAAGGAGCAGTGTAGAAACAAAGTCCAGGAGATGGTAATGCCTTTTCACCCACAGTGTTATCACAGTACCTTCTGTACAACATGAACTATCTCCTAAAAAGGTTTTATCGATTACAAAAAGGACAGTCCATCTTTTTTTTTTTTCATTTCTAAGTACTGGGAAAAATTTGTCTCAGAGAAGGACTTCTTTTTATCAGCAAGTCGACAGGAAGAGTGTTGTATGGGTTGGCCCATAAGGAGGAAAAGGAATTCCTAACATTATCAAGACTGGTTGTTATCCTCCTCATCAGCTTTTGGAGTCACGCACACATACAAGTACAATGATCTTGGAGGAGACTTCTTTCCCTCCAAAACGTGCAAACATGCAAAACAAAGCAATCATTTGTTAATTAAAATCTAGTTATTAAAAAAATAAAACAAAGAATTTTTGTTTCAAAAATGCATCTTGCAAAATAAGAGTCTAAAGAAAAGGCTCAATCTGAGCAGGAAACTAAAATCTGCCAAGTTTCCGTAAAGCTCTGTAAAGGAAGGAATGTCCTTTGTGGACGGTAATGCTGCTTTTTCGCGGCCGTCTTCCTTGAGCGCTCAATCATTTACTGCAAAATCTGAGTCACATTTTTCACAAGTGTTGCAACGGGTTTAAACAAAGCTCGGTACGTCTGTCAGGGTGTCTGTTATCACAGGATTCTGTTCTTTAGGGCAACTGGGCTTCAAAGACTCATGTACAAGACATTTCAGTGCTTACCCGAGTATTTCAGCTCTAGACTGAGAAGCAACTCTGATGAGCAGCAAAACATCTACTAGTTTGAGCAATTGATTCAACTGGACTGGACTGAGAATCTTCACAAACGTTCTTCTTGATTTTCTGCATCTCTGTCGTGGCCTTGACAGCAGGCGTTTGTAACCAAGGACAGTAGGTTTAAAGGCCACAAGGGGAATGCCCAGCTGGTGAGATTGAAGCCCGACCAGTTTGTCACGTTGCAGCGTAACACACAACGTCTTCTTCATTTTGCTCTCAAACTTCCACTCAGCAGTGGTTAGAAACAATACAGCAGGCTCATTGTCCATTATGCCTACTTTTAAATGAGGCTTTGTTTAAATAAAAAGCAGGATCAACAGCACTGCTCCAAGCATGTTGTCATGGCGACGAGCATCTTGCAGGCAAGAAGGTATTTATTTCTACATAATCTCATACGCTGCTGAGTCAAGGAGGAAATGTCTGCAGCTGATAAATAAATTATAGTGCACACAGAGACAGACGGCGCAGCCTTGACTCGATTCATTCAGTAACTAAGGAGAAAGGAAGTCAGTGCTTTCAAATTACGTTCGGGTTTTCAGTAATACTGCAATAAAGGAGGAAGCTGGAGGAGAATTTAGGTAATATAATTGGTGTAAGGCTGCTATCTTGTTCCAGAGAAGCTGCTTGTTGTTATTTTCCAAGAAAAAGCAGTACAATCAGCTCTAATACGCCCTAGAATTCATCATCTTTTTGTTGCTTTTGCAACTGTACTGTCTCTGAAATCAGAATCAGTTGTAAAATAATAATTTCTTCTCTGTTTTGCTGCTTTTACACAGATCAGTCTGACAGAAATATATTTAAAGTCCCACTCCGATCATCTTCTAATCGATCTTATCATTCCAAGCGGTCTATTAATTATGATGATGCCATTTATAGCCAAAATCCAAAAGTTTTCATAATGCATTTCTCTTGACCTGAAAGACAATTTAAACATTCAAAACATGCACAACTTTACAGTACAACTTTCAGTGAAACAGTTGTTTTCAGTAAAATGAAAGGGATGTTGATGATTTCATGTTCTGTTTCTGCTTTATAATAATTCGTAAACTGCAATAGAAAGAAAAAAGAGAAATCAAATGCTAAAAAATGTGTAAACAAACACACAGATATTTTGATGTTACTTTGTCTCTATCAATAAACTCTTAGACTTTGCCATACATTAGCTGATTTCACTGTTTCTGAACTTCAAATAAATGACTTTGATGCTGTTAAAGTCTTCCTGTTACACTTGGTAATGGAAGAGCTGTAAACAGCCCCTTTGCTAAAGTCACAAAAAACCAAACAAACAAAAGTACGTACATCTGACGACAAAAATGTTGACATTATGACATTATTATAAATGGCATTATGATAATATTCCAAATTCCTAAAGTTATCTTACATTGAAATATCTGACAAAGTTAGCTTCCAATCTGGATGTTTTGACTGTAACACGAGAGAAGCAGAAGGCTTCATGTTATCCTGATGGCACCTTTTAATATCCATGTAATTAAGCATGATGCAAACAGGCACATCGTCACATATCGGAGTGGCTGGAACAGCGAGGCCATCAAATGGCAACATTCCTGAAAGTCTCAAGGTCCGACAGTTATCTTGACCCTGAAAGCAGCAGGAACGAGGACGGATTCAATGTCAAAGACAACCAAATCTAACCTTGAACCTAGACTGAACAAGCATTTCTAATTAAAACAACTATGTTAGGCCACAACTCAATGTAGAATGTAGAACTTTTCTTCCCACTATCGGTATTCCGAGCTGAAAATAAAAGGTTGGCTTCCAACCGAACGACACGTGTATTTCTGCTATTTGTGTGAAGCCAGAAGAATGCAGGGAAATGAAAGGACCTCGGGTTACATTTCAAAGAAAGCTAATCTTCAAAGGCAAAGCTGCAGTCCCAAGAAAGGATGCATTGTTTTCCAAATCCAGGTGCAACAAGAACCATCTCAGAAAAATCAGAGGAAAGTTTCAAACTCAGAGTTTCTGAAACTGTAAAGGCTTTAACCAGCCTCACATGACACATTACTCAATAAATGAAGCACCGACATGTTGAGATGGATGTTGAAAGAAATGAGAACCAAACAATGTGAGATACATACACTTCCTACAGCTTTCTGTGTTATGACCAAATCAAAAAAGAAAGCAACGTTTGGTCAGCTGAGCCCCGTCGCAGCACTCGTGGGGCAGATCCTTTCTGCTTTTCAGGGCCAAAATCGGAGGCTTTCATCATCATAACTTTGAGGATGGCCGTGACACATATTGGTTTCATGAAGGCGGTCAAATGTTGGTTCATCAGCCTGTGATTTCACAGTAAAACCAGCAACAGAGCATGAGTTTATGGGAATCTGTACAGTAAAGCAGTACTCAGTTGTTGTGTTGCCCATTGGGGGCCATGTGCTTATACATCACATCTAAAATACAGAAAGCAAACTGTGGCGTAAATAAAAGGGATATATTTTTGGAATCTTGACAAAAGTGTTTTTCTTTTATGCAAAAGTGGATGAGCTGGTTTTCTGCCAAAACCATTACCCCTTTTAAAGGAGTTCCAGTAATTTTCTAACAAGAAATGTTTTCACTCTCACACAGAAATGTTAAATTTCTGTCATCCAAAAGTTGTTTTCTTATGACAAAAGAGAAAAAGATCACATCAAACTTAAATGGAGCCTCTCTACAATTCAAGCAATCAAGTGGTCAAAGAAAACAGAAAAGAACTTTAACATCTTAATTCAAAAAAGCTGAAGCACTGATTGGACCATGTGATCATTGCCCAAAGGTTCAAAGAAAGCCCAGATTGTTCCTTAAAGGACAGTTTAAACATTACAGGAAATGAAGCAAACCAAGATGCACAAAAACAAATTGGTTTTTAAAAAAAAGGTTCCCTAGGAACATGCTTTCTACATTTAATGTATTTATTTGATCTGATGTTTGCTGGAGCTGTCATTTTTAGAATTTAGCACATTTTAAATACAAAAACACTGCACCAAACACAAAATCATAAACATAATAGAGGTGGGATTAAATGAGTTCACTTTCCCCTCACACCCTTCAAAGAAAGTAACATAATTTTATTTGTCAATCACTGTATTTATTGGATCCAATGTGCCATGCACTGCATGTATGAGTGCAAATCTGTCTATTTATGATTAGGAATAATTATTACAGTTGGGATTGAAAGTTTGGGCACCCCAGGTGCAATATTTTGTTATTGTGCATGAGGAATCAAGGAAAGATGGAAAAAATCTCTTACAGGCATCAGTTTACAGATGAGACATTTGTTTGATATGTCAAAAATTGGCTTATTTTCCATCAATTAACCTGTCAACCATTATTTTTTCATCTTATTTTGAAAAACACACATGTATATGTGCTTCTGGTTTTTATTGTTTGAAATGTACCAACAAACCAAAGTGTACACATATTTATATTGTTAGACACTAACTGCAATAGATCTGTTAACTCCTATTTCCCAGTAAACTCCCATATATTAACACACCCTTCAGGGGTGAACAAAGGGCTTTGTTGGTAACATGGAAAGTCTTCAGGTGTGTTGAGCTTGATCAACAGGTTTAGAAAGCAGCAGTTCTCTTTTTTTTATTGAAGCCCCTGTACCATGAATTGGTTCCAAACTAGTGTTTTTTTGTATCAGGTAACATATTCTATTACCATGAGGCTGCAGACTTTTCAGTCTATCAAGAGAGCAGCAGCTATGCAAAAAAAAAAAAGCAAAAAGATGTAGAGAGTGAGTTCAGATCTTTGTTTAGCAGAAAAGCTTCCAAAGAAAGAGCAAAAATCTCTGTTACAGGAACAAGACACTGAGCCAAAAGATTCTCAGAGATGACAAGGACCTTCTAAACAGAGTTTTGGAGAAGCTTACTTCATTTGACAAGTCTTTTATTTCTGTTTTTTCATCACATCTTTTGAAGGATTTAAAGTCCTGAAGAAATCATCAATATCACCAATGAAAATGGCAGTTAAAAGGGATGTTTCTTTTGGTTTTTGGTGCACTGATATCCTCCGCCTGTTTTATGACCTCTAACTGTTGCACAGTCTTTTCAGAAGTTAAAGTGGAAGCGCTTTCATGAAGCAGTGGCAACATCGCTTTTGTGTAACGGGCAGATGTGTTTCTCGCTTCCATTTTTGAGCTTTTTTTTTGCAACTGTGGCATTTACAACACTATGAACGTTGAGAATCAGTTGGGCTGGTGGTCATGCCGACTATGAAGAAAACTTACTTCTACTTACAAAAAAGGGTAAATTCAGTCTGTTTGTGTGCAGACTAGTTCTATGTCAAGAACACAAGCAGCTTCTGTCTGAGTGTGATGGTTTTAGACCTGCTTAACTTTCCCTGGGCTGCACGATGGCGCAGTGGTTAGCGCTCCTGCCTCACAGCAAGAAGGTTCCCGGTTCAAGTCCTGGCTGGGGGACCTTTTATGTGTGGAGTTTGCATGTTCTCCCCATGCATGCGTGGGTTTTCTCCGGGGACTCCGGCTTCCTCCCACCGTCCAAAAACATGCTTCATAGGTTAATTGGTCACTCTAAATTGTCCCTAGGTGTGCATGGGTGTCTGGTTGTGGCCCCTGCGACAGACTGGCGACCAGTCCAGGGGTGTACCCTGCCTTCGCCCATGAGTAGCCGGGTTAGGCTCCGGCAACCCCGTGACCCCAAAAGGGATAAAGCGGATTGGAAAATGAATGAATTAACTTTCCCTCATTTAGTGGAAGACTCAACAACAGAAAGTTCTCTATTGACCTCTATTTAAGTGATTACTTCTTTAAGTTTCTATCTTAGCACTCAAAGCCTGACCTCCTGAAATTGTCTGCTTGTGTTACCCACAGCAGGACCTTTATTGTGATGATATAGATCTCTAAACTGCACTTATGTCATCTCTAAGTTTACAGGACACTGGGTTTGTAGGTCAGTGTAAAATTTCACCATGAAAATAACAAACTGGACATTGAAAAACAGTGCTTTCACCAGAGCATCTCCTTTAAATCAGATTGGATACGTACATGTAAAGCAATAGTTTTTAATATTTAAACAATATGCAACATTTGAAGTATCTGAAAAAAATCCTTTTCAGATGTGTCTAGGAAGAAAGCGTTCCTCTGCCCCAGTTTCAGCAGACGCACCAACAGGGGTCCCTTCAAATGATAATTGGATTCCTGTATAACAAGTAAAAGTTGACCGTTGTGAAGCAGGCTCATTAAAATGACCCACTTTTTGAGCCAACAGTCACACATTTTATTTTATGTTACTGACAATCACTTGAAAACTTGCCAAATTAAATAACTGAAGGGAGAAAAAAAAAAAAAGACTCCTGTGTTTTACAAAGAAAAAAAATGACAGTAACATTTGCTACATTAACTTTATTTTTCATTAAGTTGGGTAGAAAGGCAAGACTAAAGTATGGTTCAGGAAGGCTTTACAACAGGTGAGAAAAATATTTTTTAAAAAAGATTTTACTTTAGTTCCTTAAAAATAAACAAAAGTTGAGAGAGAAACAAAGTGTGTCAAAAACTTCAGAAAAAACACAGCAAACAACAAGTTGTTTCTTTTATATTTTATTTGTAGCTTATAGATCATCTAAAATAAAATATTTAAATTACACATTAGACTTTTTCATAATAATTAATACATTCTTTGACAGAGATAAGGGAATGAATGTGTATGTGCCATTTTAAGCCAGAAGCAGTGAGTAGTGTTAGGCGCAGGCAGAAATGGGGTGGCTTAAGCCACTAAAGTAAGACTTCTCCCGTTCACTCATCACCTCAAAGTGCAAAGGCTGCTGGCAAAAGGTGCACTCAGCCGACGAGTGAGGCTTCAACTCCAGACCCACCTCTTTCCATGTCTGAACAAGTCTCTCTAAAGAGGAAACAGAAAAACAAGAACTGAAGTTAGACAACAAAACTAAGTGTATGTTCATTCATTCATTCATTTCCAATCCGCTTTATCCCTTTCGGGGTCACCGGAGCCTAACCCGGCTACTCATGGGCGAAGGCAGGGTACACCCCTGGACTGGTCGCCAGTCTGTCGCAGGGGCCACAATCACACACTCACATTAACACCTAGAGACAATTTAGAGTAACCAATTAACCTATGAAGCATGTTTTTGGACGGTGGGAGGAAGCCGGAGTCCCCGGAGAAAACCCACGCATGCACGGGGAGAACATGCAAACTCCACACAGAAAGGTCCCCCAGCCAGGACTTGAACTGGGAACCTTCTTGCTGTGAGGCAGGAGCGCTAACCACTGCGCCACTGTGCAGCCCACTAAGTGTATGTTCTTTAGAAAAAGAAAAACGTGTGGAAAACAGGTCAACAAACAGGCAAAATATTAAATTACTTTTCCGTTTCTTACCAACAAAGTATTTCATCATCTCAGGGGTGTGGTGAGGAGTTGGAGCAATGCGCAAGAGCTCTTCTCCCCTGGCAACAGTGGGGTAATTAATGGCCTGCACGTAGATGTTATGCCGACTCATCATGATGTCACACACCTCCGTGTTTTTCTCAGCATTGGAGACCTTAAATAAATAATATGTTAGAGTGGAACCAATGGAGCATAGTTAAAGTTACACGTGACAGACAGCATTTCAAATGTAGCAATAAAAGACTTGATAAAACTAAAGATGCATACCCGGACAGGGATGATGTGGCTGGGGCAGTGCACTACAGGAAGACCCGAGTCCATCAGCATTTGTCTCAGCAGCTTGACATTGCGCTGGTGTTTGCGTCTCAGCGTGCGGCCCTCTTCCCCTTTGAGGATTTGGATGGACTGCTTGGCACCAGCCAAAAGCATTGGCGGCAAAGAGGTGGTGAAAATGAAACCGGCAGCGTAAGAGCGCACCGTGTCCACCAGGGCGGCGGTACTAGCAATGTAGCCACCCACACAGCCAAAGGCCTTGCCTGAAAAAGTAAAAATACTGATAAATGGGGGCTGCTTATTTTAAGACTTTTTTTTTTTTTATTTACAATGTTTACTTAAGACTTTTCAGAGTGAAAAAAGAAAGAACATCAAGATCTAATAAAAATGAGCCTAACTGCTGGCAGAAACACGGTGACAGAATCAACAGCAGAGTAATTCAATAAGTGCACAATCAGAGCCTTCAGTTTCCTAGCAACAAGAGAGCAGCTCCAGCTTCTTTAAGCCTCTGGCATATTGAGTGACATAAGTAAAGCTTAATCCTTAGTGTAATTGAGACACATTGAGCAGCAGGTGTCACACAGTCAGAGAGTTTTAACTCAGAAAAAATAAAACTCACTACAAATACAGATACAGAGTAGTGTTAGACAAGAGTATTCACGTTCTAAAGGAAAGTGGGTCAAGAATAGTTTGATGTGACTTCAAATTAAATTTAAATGTGTTGTACAACACAAATACATTCTTTCTTGGAGCAGGCATTACCTAAAGTCCCTGAAATGATGTCCATCTTGTGCATGATGCCATCCCTGTCACCGATGCCCCCTCCTCTGGCACCATACAGGCCGACGGCGTGGACTTCGTCTACAAAGGTGATGGCGCCAAACTCATGAGCCAGGTCACACATCTCTTCCAGGGGACAGACAGCTCCTGTGAAGGAGAAATACAAGTGAGATGAGTGATCTCTTCAAAACAGAAATGTCCACTGAGCTGTGTTTACATTGCCCTCGGCAATGTGCGTTAATGCGGTCAATTCCAATGAAAAGTACGTTAACTAAGTGTGCGTTTCGGCCTTCTGCCTTCAAAACCCTCGCGTTCAAGCGTACAAAACGCGGAGCCATTCAATGCACGTAAAAACTTAAACAAGTTGAGCTTTGACTATCTGAATAGAGCTGTGAAAGAAAAGCCTTGAGCAAGATTTGCGCAATCTGACATTTCTCAACAAGACTCTTCCAAGTAACTGTACGCTCAAAAACCTGCGTTTAGCTTGTTCTTACACATGCATCAAAAGAAAAAACAAAACAAAAACTAACCATCCATAGAATGGACTGTCTCAAAAGCCACAATCTTTGGTTTGCTGGGGTCTCCCTTCTGCAGCAACTCTCTGAGATGAGACACATCATTGTGGCGGAATATAAACTTCTTGGCTCCACTGTTCCTGATACCCTGGATCATTGAGGCATGGTTTCCCCCATCAGAGTAGATCTCACATCCTGGTATAATTTGAGAGAGACAACAGGTTAGAAAAACATGCATTTCAAAACAACCCTGACATTCTTACACAGAAAAATCAAGTCACCAGGCAGCATCTTTGCAAGAGTAAAAAGGGTAGAGTCATTGGCGACGAAGCAGGAAGTAAAAAGCAGTGCAGCATCCTTCTTGTGCAGATCAGCCAGTTCCTGCTCCAGCTCCACATGGAATTTACTGGTCCCAGAGATATTCCTGGTACCCCCTGCTCCTGAGCCATGCTTTTGTAAAGTATCCCTGAATAAAAGAGAACATGCAGTCATATTGAGTGTGTCCAAGCCTGTTAATACAAACACATGGGCTGTAAATTGTTTGAATACTCTGCACCCACACAAACAAGACTTTAAGCAATGTTTTAGTTGTAGCTAAATATTATTCTTTGTCTAAATATTTCTTGTTCCATCTCCTTCAGCTCTCACATTTTTACAGGTTTAATCATTAGTTGAAGCAGATTTCAAAAGGGAAATATTTGCAACATTACATAACAGACATTGATCCCAGAAAGTAGCTCAAATGTCATCTGTTCCACGATACACAAACCAACTTCTCCAGGATTACTCACATTATGGATTGCACAACTTGAGGGTGTCGACTCATGCCCAGGTAGTCATTGCTGCACCAGACAGACACCTCCCTCTTGTCCTCTAAAGAGCTCGTGAAGTCATCAGCCATCGGGAACTCTGTGGCCAGACGATTCACCGTCTTAAAGACACGGTACGTGTGATCGCTCTTCTTCTCCTCGATCTTCTTCTCAAAAAAGTCATCGTACTGGAAACGGGACACTGTGGCAAAACAAGAAGACAAAAACTCCTCAATATCCTCAAATGTCGAGAAATCAGGGTGATAAATGAAATTTTACATAGCTTCTGAAACAAAACACGAATGTAAAAACTGTTCAACAGTAGTAAACATATTATAAAGCGACCCCTCCTACTTTCACACAGAAATCTTACTTCTTCCCGGCATGTTGTCCTGAAGCAAGTGGCTGACTCTCTTAGGGCGCTGCTTCAGGAGGATCTTAATTAGGTTTGATTGCTCCCCTCCTTTTTTGGTACTGGCAATGTGTGTCTCCTTCAACTGGGTGGACAAAACTTCAGCTAGACAGTTTAAAGGTTGAAAGAATTAGTCAGCTAATGTGAAACGCATTCAAGAACATGCAAAAACATGAGGATTGTGGGAGAAAGCTTACCTTTCTGGACAGTACGCACTTCCTGCACGTCCTCTTGAAACTCCATGGCAACCTGTCGGACAACAGCGCTGTTCTTCTGCTTCATTTCAGCAGCCAGAAAGGGGCATTTTGAGGCCACGTTCTGGCATTGAGGTGGCATGGGATGACCAGCAGGCAGTTTTGATTCCTCTTGTTTAGAAGCTGCAAGAGGGAAATATTTCAAGTTTATTTCAAGTGTTCCAACATAATACGGTTAGGATTTTTATTTGGAGCCTTCTTTCTTCCTCACCTTTAACTGTATCTGAACCAGTCTGCTGATGAGAGGATGTGGAGCAGAGGGCCCGTGCCATGGAAGGAGCCATGGGTTTAGCAGCGAGCTCCATCATAATGGGGCATCGCTGAGCATATGTGACCAGAGACTTCTTTGTCTGCTGCAAAAAAGCCTGGGGGACACTTGCCAAAAATGGGCATCGACGCACTATCACATCCATGGCGAATGGGACCTTCAACTGCCAGGAGCTCTAAAAGAAAAATATGGCACTTCAGGAAAAATGCAAGAGGTCCAGTTGATACACAACAGCAACTAGGGCTGGGCGATAAAACGATAACTATCAATATTGCCATCTAACTTTTCTCAATAGTAAAATGAGTCTATCACAATAGACTTAGTTTGAAGGGTCAGAAATTAGCACTCGCCAGTCACGAGCATTTTTTCCTCCTTGGCGAATAAAAGTTAGAGGGTTATTCACCACATGGAGAGTAATGTGTGTAAACTTAGTCATGGTTATAAGCTCTTCTTTGAATGAATGTCTTATAATAATAATAACAATAATAATAATAATAAACAACAATAATAATAAATAAATAAACAAAATAAACAAAAATAATTTCTGAAAAGGTATAATTAGAATGAATTGTTGACCTTCACGTTTTACCAGCACAACCTATAAATGTTAGCTTAGTGCCGTTTAAAGAGGATCTTTTACTGTGTTTGTATTTTATAAGAAAAAATATTGGGTTAATTAACAGTTAGTTCTGTATTATCAAAGCATCTTAATAACATTTAATCTGCAAGTGACACTTTAAATAATTGTTCCTAACTTGACTTTTCTGACTTTTGCTCTATTTATCATGTGATGACACTTTAAATAAATTAATCAAGATCTTTTGCGGGCTGCACGGTGGCGCAGTGGTTAGCGCTCCTGCCTCACAGCAAGAAGGTTCCCGGTTCAAGTCCTGGCTGGGGGACCTTTCTGTGTGGAGTTTGCACGTTCTCCCCGTGCATGCGTGGGTTTTCTCCAGGGACTCCGGCTTCCTCCCATTGTCCAAAAACATGCTTCATAGGTTAATTGGTCACTCTAAATTGTCCCTAGGTGTGAATGTGAGTGTGCATGGGTGTCTGGTTGTGGCCCCTGCGACAGACTGGCGACCAGTCCAGGGTTGTACCCTGCCTTCGCCCATGAGTAGCCGGGTTAGGCTCCGGCAACCCCGTGACCCCGACAGGGATAAAGCGGATTGGAAAATGAATGAATGAAAGATCTTTTGCATTCAACGGGTTTTTAACAACAACAACTCTAAATTCCAATGTCAAGCCCTCCTTGGAGCAGGAACAACTTTTAAGCAACACTGGACAAAATACATTCCCCAACTCCCCTTCTTTTCTTTCCGGGCAATCAATATTAAATAGGTATAAACCCTTAATTTATGTATTATTGTCGAATAAAAATTATTGTCGATTTTTCAAAAACTACTACACGAAAAGACATTTGTATTAAAACGAATAGCGACCATTTTAAGGCTCCAGTATGGAGGATTAAAGTAAACATTATTATAGAATAACAACATTTTGGGAAATAATAGTAAACTATAAATAAAAGTATTTGTTGCGTTTTTAAACAAAATTTTATTACTTTGAAAAACCCTCTTAACTGAAGCTATCGGTGAAATGAATTAAAATATTCCGCATAAATAAAAGAACCAGTTAAGTTTCTAAATACCAAAATCAGTACCAATACCACAGTTTGGGTATGGGCACTGTAAAACACTCATGATGTTCACGTCACACGACCTCTCGTGATCCTTGCCGGTTGAGCTAGCTTAACGTTAGCCGGACTGCTAATATTAGCTGCCAGAAATCACGAGGTTCGTTTAACGTTCAAAGACTTACCTTTTAAAATGTCTACGGAACCGCGTAATCCTTTTTATTTACAGTTTTCAGTAACTGATAAGATAAAAGAAATTGCTTTCCAACAGATGTAAGACCTGAAAATCTGAACTGCTGAAGAAGAAGACGGATATGTCGGCTTTACCTTGTACTGAGGACGAACGAAAAGGATGTCTACGTAACGGGGTTTATATACTCTCGCGAGAGCACCCCCCATTCACACTCACACAAGCACCTCCTGGAAACAGCTCCTCCCATAACTAAAGATAACATTTTACAAAGGGAACCACAAAACTTAAGTATAAATTTCACTGTAAATGTTCACTTGAAATCTGATCCAAATTAGAACTATTTACAAGCTCCAAATTAAACATAAATTTTATAGTAAATTTTCAAACAATTCTCACATATTATAGCTTTGATATAAAAGTAGAGAATAGGATCAATTTGTTACTTCTCCTATCTAAACTTTACATACATAAGAACAGAGAAAAAAAAAACAACTCTCAAATGTAATGGATTTATGATAGAGAGCTATTAATTTTATGAATATATTAAGATTAATACATCCGAGGCTCATAACACTAATATTTTGTGCTTCTTGCTGTTTGAGTAATACCCTCTATTGCAAAACCATTTTGCTGATATATTTGAGTATTCTTTGTACTTGTAGATGTTCTTTTGTTACTTATTTATTTCCCAATTACTGTCATGAATTGAAAATCAATATTCCTTTTTGAAATATATCATTGGTTGTTTCTTTGTAACTGGTACTTGCTTATGTGATTTGTAATTGTGTGTTGTTCAATAAAGTTAATTAAAAACAAATTTATAGTAAAATTTTTATTTGATTTTTTTCAAATACCCACCTACATTAATTTACTGCAGATTTTAATGATAAAATACTTTTTCAGTAATAATAACACTAGGATTTTTCATAATGCAAAAAACTTCATAATACAAAATGTATCATTTCTTTTGAAGACATAAACTCTATTATTTTATTAGGATATAGAATAATTAGATCATGAGCTTCTTTTTAAAGCTATTGTGGTAAATTATTTATTTAATTTTAAAAGGCAAAAAACAGAAATCACAAACAAGCATTACAACATCAGAGCTTAACATCAAAGGTCATTTAAAGTAATCAACCCCATGGTGTCTACAAGTCATCAGGCAGCCCATGTGAATTGCAAATCCTCAATCTCTTTTTTTATACTGAATTGTCTTTAACTATCTTTAATGCACAATATTTTGTGATCTGTCTTTAAACATGGATAGCATTATATTTTAATATGAATAATTCACAAAAGACAGAAATTAAAATGTAGTCATATTGCTCATTTAAATATTTTGTTTCTTGATACTGATTTGTTTCTTGATGTTTGCATTTTGACAAAATGTGATTTCTATTAATTGTCTGTGACTTTAAGTAAAAAAAAAGGCTTCAGAAACCCTTTGGGTAGCTATTTTGACCTCTTGATGTGCCTTTTTCTTTCCTTTATCTTCTAAAGACAACTATAATTATTCTCCTAACTATTTATACAGAGAAAAAAAATTGTGATTAAAAAAGATACAAGATTATGGTTTCGGATGTATGATGTACTTCTGCACTTCTTCAAATGTCTACATCAAAGGCTTCTGATTAAATCCAAAGCCCAAGTGAAACATCCATTTACGTATTTTAAGGCCTCTTAATCTACTGCTAAGGTTGTCTGCTTGTGGCACCTCACATGGTTCACCGACCATGCACGTCCCAAATCCAAAAATAAAAACAATTAGCATTAGTCCTACATCTCAAGCCATTTCATTCTTATTTTTATTTTATCTTGACATTGTTAAGAAATGTATCAGCCTAGAAATGTTAGCGTACTTGTTCCATTAAATATAAAAATGCTATGTGGATCAAGTATAATGCAGTTTTAGGTGGCAACTACGAGTGCAACATATGACTGATGTAGCCTGTGTTCTTTAACAACATTTTTGTGTGATGATGAACGGGATCATGGGATGCTTTGGGATTTGTATTTGTTTACAATAGGGAGCATGCTTTCACTCTATCATTGGCATTTTGTGATATTTAGGTCTTAGTTACATATTCAGAAACTGACTTTTGCAAGTAGATATTAAAAGAAACTAAGGAAATAAACAACCAAAAAATATCTTTGTGTTTTATCAAAGGTTCAGTAAGTTGTTTTAGACAAAAAATTAGTACACCTTAATTTTCTTTCTTTTTTTGTTTGTAGCTATTTATTTGAAAGCTTCCCAAATACAATTCAGCAGATCGTTTTACATTTTTTGGCTCATCTTGGTGTCCTGAAAGTAACTTTATCATTGAATGTCTTTAAATCTTACCTCATTGAACAACTATGATGCTTTGCTGCCATCTGCTGGTCATGTTTGATTTTTTTCTGTTCATGTGGTTTTTATGAGCTACAATAAGTAAGGAAAGTTCTTTTTATTATTAAATAACTGAAAAGTTTTTGATCAATAGAGGTCATGTTTGGCCTCATCGAGATCTAAGAGAATTAAGTGGGCTTCTTATATTTTATTTTAGAAGGAGATAATAAAAGGGCAAAACTGCATTAGTACATTACTCTAAAGACATTTGTCCAAGATGCAAAATTATTTTTAAATGCATCTGTTATTTCTGCACAGACTATACATTTAAGTATTTCTCTGTTGGACTGATTTACATTTTTGTAAATATAAATAAAGAGATAAATGCAAAGGTGACAATAAGGAAAATAACACTATGTTATTTTCATTCTTCTGCTGCTACGTCATTTGCTTGTTTATTTATTTATTATTATTGTTTAATTAAGTGTATTACCCCACTGCTATTGATCATCTTTGTCCACTTTTCAGCTGTTGGAAAAGTAAATTATAGATTTTTTTAACCATAAATGACAATAGATTTTCACTGTTTGCATTGAATGTCATAAACTGAGCATTAAGACACTAAATGTTTGTCAGAAATCTTCCTTGTAATCAGGGTTTATTAATGGAGTGTATTGTTGATAGAAAAATGTTTCTCACAACGTGTTACAGAGCCAGTTGTTTGATTCCATTACAAATAATTTGATTACATTTTGTGATGTGAGTGATGTAATTTTTTTGTGCAACTGGAGTGGACTACCATAAAAGTTGTTTGAAGAAAAGTAGCACAACTGCAGTTGAAGTAATCCGAATACAGCTTGTAAAATTACAAACTCTGATTGTAGGCCTAGTTATGGAACAAACAACATTAAATAAACAAATAACAAACTATAAAGTAATAAACTATTTTTAGTATGGTGCAGTAAAAGTACTTTTAGGATGACATTTTTCTAAACAAAGAAAAAAAATACCTAAACAAATGTATGTTAGTGACTGTTCTAATTCCTCAAGGTGCTCTATCCTTAAGTCGCGTCATGGCAACAGGATTCAAGTTTATTTATTTTAGTTCAGTTAATGACAGATAACTAATCAAATTGATTGGAAAAACTTAGATCTGCTGTCCATCCACCTATTTTAGTTGTTGTTTTTATTATTTAAGTAAATCTGCACCAGCAGGGAGATCTTTTCTGACACAGGGTTAATTGTATTTCGAAAGGAAATTGGATGTGCTGGTGGCAAAAAAAAAAAAAAAAAAAAGCCCAGACTGAAAAAAAATACACTTTCATAACTGACTTATTGTAAACTTTTAAAAGCTACATTTTGTAAATGAATGGCTTATTTGCCACAAGAACATAAATAGTGTTTTTTTGTTTTTTTTCAGGGTTCAGCAAGAAACTGGACCAAATGGTTCTATTTCAGGTAACGGTCACAGGCTTAGGTAGAAAAGCCACAATGTTAGCCGCGTGGTTAAACGTAAAGAGGGGCATTTCTACACCGAGTTGGAACCTGTGGCACGACACAAAACACGCAGGGGTCTGTTGATTGTATGGGAATCGATATGCCGGTGCTAGCTGTCCCGTGCTAGCGGTGCTTGTCTAGGGTGTTTATGCTAACAATACGGGTGGGCGGAGTTTCAAGTGGGAGTACTCCCTGTACAAACACATTTTCCGCAAGGCCTCTTCGGTCTTCTCCTCCCTTGGTTTTGTCGAGGAAGACTCCCAATTCTCCGCCAGATTCCGGGACTACAAAGAGCCATGGCTCTAGGCCCACGTAGCATGTTTTTGTTGGTTTTCAGTGCGTTTTTAACCAATTACCTTTCAGGTAAGTGTGACTCTTTTCGACTCTTTTTTTTCTGACGTTTAAGGAGCTCCATCTAATCTCCGCCCCGCCGTCACCAGCTCCGCTCGTGAAGTTACCGTGAACAGGCTCTCAGAAATCGAACACGCTCGCTGGGTTACAGATGAACGTCTGAACAACAAAACAACAACAAAAACTTGACATTTACAGTGAAGTTGTCCAAGCAAATTAAATATTATACAGCCAGGTTTCTAGAAACCAAACTGCTATTTTCCAACCAGCCTCAACAGCTAGCACTTTTATCTTTCTTTTAAAGTTTATTACATCTCTACAATTTCATCAACTTTTTAAAGTAATAGTTTACTAAAAAAAATGTTTTCGGTATGCACGAAAGATCCTGCTGTGATCTAGAACAATGTTAGTTAGCGAGCTTATTTAAAAAAAAAAAAAAAAAAGTACTTTCTCTTTCACTTCTAAGGAATCCGAAGAAACAAAATTGATACAAAACGCTATGTGGAGAAAGAAAATAATTTTAAACTCAATAAATACCCAGAAAACATTTGGTAAAATAGTTAAAATAAAATAAAAAAGTTCTAAATCATCTTTAAATTAGGACAACAACAATGGTGCAATAGCGTTCGTCAGCAAAGGAAGCCCCTTGTGATTGGATCAGATTGATTCCTCAGCAAGAGGATGATGTCATTTCCTCTTTAATAAACAAACAAAGAAAACATTTTCTAACATGTTCTAGTGTCATTTTTCGATTGGTTGATTGATCTGCTTTATTTCAAGCATAAATTGGACAAAAGAAGACAAAAAATTGCACACAGATTTATCAAACTCATTACAGAGACAATAAAACATTGATTAAAAGAAAAAGAAATTAAAAAAATAACAAAAACACAGACTCACTTAAGTTCACGTTCGCCGCGGAGAACCTCCGCCGTGAGACCAGACCAGAGCGGGGAGGTCTCCTTGCGGGGAGGGTTACCTGCTCGGGAGAGAGCCCCGTGTCTGAGACGCTGTCAGGGGCGGGGCTGCAGAGATGAACCGTTTAAGTCTTGAAAATGTTTTTATTTTTAATAAAAACCCATATTCAGACTTTTTTATATTAATCAGCCAGCACATCTGTTTTAGAAAGCTGGAAAATGTCAAGTTTCACCAGATATTATCCACCGTCTAAGTTCAGAGCGGCTGATCAGAAAACTCTGATGACCCAGCATTCTAGTAGCATTTAAACGCATCACTTACGCACGAATCTGGGAGACGTGAAAAGAGTCTCAAATCAGATTCGTGTGTAAATGTGGTTTTGTGTGTGCGTAACAAATGATTCATGCATATTTTTTAAAGATTTGTGCGTGTAGTTAGTTTCAAGCTGTCATAATTTGAAGTTGTGCATGTGTAAATTGTACTTTGTATTTTTTAATATTTTGTAATTTTTGAACTCATGCACAAAATGTTTTTTATGAGTTACAAATCAAGAATTACGCACGCACAAATCTAAAGTTACGCACAAATCAAGGATTACGCACGCACGAATCTAAAGTTATGCACGAATCAAAATTACGCACGCACAAATCGGACTGATACTAATTTATCTCCATACTAGTCTGTCACCAGTGTGCCACCATTTTAAAACCAGTTGACAGTGATTGTTCTGAGACACGTTTTTAGGGGAACCATCGTCAATCATGAGTGAGCTTGTTTAAAGTCCACATCCCTTTCCCTGAAAGCGGGCTCGAGAGAATCTGTCAATCAAACACTCAAGGTTGGGCCAGCGTGCACCACATGCTTTTACTGAGGCATCTGATTGGTCAGTTTATAATTTGCGAAAAAGAAAAAAATATCATGAGAAGTAATTAAGATTAGAAAGAAGATATTAAAAAATGGTATCAGAGTAAGAATGGTCATTCTGAAAAATAAGATGACTGAGTAATAACTGTTTATTTCACAATACAAGTCTATGGGATTTTCACCTTCTTGGAACCAGAAGGTACTTCTTATTTGGAAACACATCAACACAACTCCATTGTTTTCATTGTAAAATAGATCAAAAGATGATTAGAGCAGGACTTTAAATACTCAATTTTAAGTTTTTCCATGATGACTAGAAAAGAATTATGACTCAAAATTGGTATTTTATTTTGGTGGATTTGTATTTGGTCTGGGACTGCACAGTGGTTAACGCTCTTGCCTCACATTGAGAAGGCCCTGTTTTGAATCCTGGCTGGATCAATTCACTGTACATCAGAACTGGATTGAGTGAGTGTGATGACCCCCATAGAAAATTGCTTACTTCCAGCTCCAACAAAATTAAGCCAATTCAATCGCAATTTGTCTGTGAAACGGATTCCGCCATTTTGAGCCAGACAAGGTTAGTAAGCAGTGATTGGTTTGAGTCGGCCTGAAATAACGTTTGTTTGGTAACTACTGTTGCCAATCAGCAGTGAGCCTGTTGAAAGCCAGCCCGGTAGAATCTGTCAATCAAACATTTAAATGTTTGAGGTGGGGGGCCAGCAGGCACCACCTATTTTATTGAAGCAATCTGATTGACCAGTTTATAACTTGCAATGAAGAAATAATATTGTGAAAGCAATAGCATTATCAAGAACATGTTAAAAAAGGTAGCATAGAATGAGTAATAGCTGTTTACTTCTCAATAGAAGTCTATGAGTCTGTGTGGAGGTTGCATGTTCTCCCTGAGGATGTGTGGGTTTTCTTTCAAAAACATGCTTCATAGGTTAATTGGTGTCTCTAAATTGCCCTAGATGTGCATGTGTGTGTGTATGTTTGTATGACCGTGCAAAAAACTGGTGACTTGTTCAGGGTGTGCCCCACCTTTGCAAACAGTAGCTGGTTTGGTTCCAGCAACCCCATAACCCTGAAAGGGATATAGCAGGTTCTGAAGATGGATGGATTTGTTCTACCGTGGGTTTACAGTCAGCATAATAAATGACTCATCAAACACTATTCATTGATTCCTTATGGTAAAGACAAAAAAATATGGTAGAGAAAAAAAAAGTACATGAATAATAGACAGTGACCGCTTAATCTCTTGTGCTTTAATTCCAGATGGTGGAGGAAAAAGTTTTGTAATTTATGTTTTGGGTGATTTCTTGTTGTGAACAATCTAACATTGATGCTCTTCCTCCATTTACCACTGTTTTTGTCCTTGTTTCTGCTCTGTTGCAGCTGGGGATGATTGTCTGTCTTACACGGACACCTTTAACACATACCATTCTTCCCAACTGTGCAGAGGCAATACTTTTTGCTGTGGTAGCTGCAATAACAGATACTGCTGTTATAACTATATGGCGAGTCTCTCTGAAGATGCTCAGGAGGATTGGTATTCTTTTTCTTTTTTCTCTTTTATGCATTTGGATGGTTTAAAATAATTGTCACGAATGCTGTTTGTTATTAAATAATACATTTTTTATAAAAGTACTAATGAATGACGAAACCTTTTTTGTCACTACAAGTTTTCTATCAGATGCTAAAACATTATGACTGCGGCATACATGTTAAAAATACGCTGTAAAAATGTCTTATCATGTCATTAAGAAACGATTAATAAAATGATTTTTTATAGCTTGTGAAGCTAGGACTGTAAAAGCATGGGTCCTGTTTTTGAAATAACTTTTTTTTTCTTTTCAGTTCATTTTCTCATCCTGACTTTCATATCCCCGTTATGGTCATTTGCATTGTGAGCTCCATCATCGTCTTAGTCATCGTCTTCTGCTGCTGTGTGTGCCCGTGCTGCTGCCTGTACAAAATGTGCCGCAAGCCACAGCGTAAGTACTGCTTTTTTTATGTACATTTAATTTATTTGTTTATTACTTTAGTAGGTACAGTGTTTCAGACAGTGCACCTATAGCTGCCGTTGACAGTGTTCCCTCGCTATATCACCTTTTATGGTGCCATTCTTTCACAGATTTTTGTCTGCTATTTTGTGTGCCTCTTTTTCCATTTTTTGTTTTTGGGCACTATGTTCTGCGTCCTGATTGGCTATGACTTTGTCAATCAATCGTATCGTGTTGTTTCTTGTACAGAAAGCATACAGCTTGCCACATTTACATAAATCTTGGATTGTGAACAGATCTTTGTCTTCATTCTATGATACTGAACCTTCTTTTTCAATGGTTTGAACTTTGAGAGTTTAAACAAGAGAGAAGTGTAAACACATTATGTTTGCCTAAGAAAATGTAAAGTGTGTAGTGAGGGGTCTTACAGCCATAAAACATCTGTAATCCTAATCTGTAATCGCAGATTTCACCTACCACGGGTTATTTTTAGACCGTAACCCCCGCAATAAACGAGGGAACACTGTATTTTTTTTCTACAACAGAATTAAACTGAGAAGTGTCATAAACCACTACGACACAGCAAATAGTAATAGCAGAACCCTGCTAGAATAATAAACACTGATGCAGAACTCATTCAGTACTTTGTTAGTAGATCAGTTGGTTTGATGGTTTAAAGAATGACTGCATTTTTGTTTATGATGAGACAACATTTGTCTATATTGTGACGTATTGGAACTGTTTGAAACAATTAGTACCCATCAGGCTGAAGCAAGTGAAACTCCATCTAACCAGTAAGGCAGTGCGCGTTGAATTCTGGAAGAGGTCAAAGGTCAAGGCCTCATACACGTGCGGAAATCAACAATGGCGGAAGCCAATTGCTCGTTTCTGGGCAGTAGAAAAGATGGAGATGGACTGCAGTGTTCATTAAGGTCAGGGGTATCCAAACTTTTTGCAAAGAGGGCCAGATTTGGTGAGATGGAAATGTGTGAAAACCATTTGGCCTGTCATTTTTAAAACTATTTAATAGCATTCAAATTTCAATGAACGATTTTATAAACATTTTCTTGCAATGTTAATCTTTTCATTTGTTCCTATAGAACAAATACATCTAAATACATTTTTACCATAATCACTGTCAATTTTTTGCACTGTTCATTCTCAGTTAACATGTCTTATGTGGTAGTGCCTCTCCTTGGTGAAGATGAAAATGTAATTTAGCCAACCACAATCAAGAAATTGTACACACAGTTTTTAGAAAGTGGCGGGGACTGCGAATTACTTATTTTATAAGAAGAGCCTGCGGGTAGTGGAAATTTGAATGCAAGCTGCATTTAGCTCACGGTCCAGACTTTGGACATGCCTGATTTAGGTGAACTTCTTTGACATTATTTGAAATGGAATGACACCAAAATAGTGATTACTAGTAAAGAACAGACTGTTCGTTGATTGTCATCGAGCAATATTGACATTTCCTATCAGTCAAGTTTTAATGACTATTTTTATACATTTGTAGCAGTCTGGGCAAATTCTAGCAGTGTAGAGAATAGCATACTACTTCGTATCAGATTCATATGTTCATAATTATGGTAGACAACCATGCAAGCAAAGCTTCATCCCATTTGCCTCACTAACCCAATCATGTGTTGAATCTGAGGAAGGAATGGGTAATAGTATTCTGTCAATGCAGAGAAGTTTCCTGTAGCATTCTGTGTAGTATGTCAGATCGTACAGTGAAATTGTTCAGATGTATTGAAGCAGAAACTTTTTTTTTTCTTGTTTCATGTCATCAGAGCTTTAGATGCTCTTTTACCACCTACACAAACCACACTGCCTTTTGGTGTATTGGCAAGCTGCTTAGTACTGCCGCTGCTGTGTTTGTTGGGTGCTTCCTGGCTTGAGCAGGTCTTCCTATGCACAAGCAATAACTGACACACTTATGATCTGCTAGCACCTTCTTTTGCAGTGGAGCCTCTGAAATCTAGACTCTTTTTCTGATTGTTTAAAAAAGAATTGGCTTTTTAAGTTCCTGGTGTGTTGCAAATATTTCTGCAGTTCAGTTTTGAAAGAGAACAGAACCACATGACTTTCATCACTGCAGCTTTTTTTCCTGCTAATAATATTGACGAGAAGGAAGGAGGCAAGCTGATCAAAATTTCCAGAATTATGAAAGCATCTCTTCTTAAAACACTTTCTTCTGTGAAAGGTTGTTTTTCTGAAGTACTGTCTTTTTTAATTCCCTCTGGCTGTTAAATTATTGGCTGAAACAAATGATTTTTTAGTGTTCCTATATTTATTATAATATGAAATGAGCCCCTATATAGTTAGAACTTTGGATCCTGCTTAAATCAGTACAGATGCACACTACAATTAAATTTAGTTAACCGGATGTGGGAGTGTTGCTTAAAATGTTGCATCTTTTTTTGTTGCACAATGGGTCATCCTTTTTTATTTAACAATGTTGTGACAAGTTGTTTTCCTAAAGTGGCCTGACTGGAATCACATGCAGTGAAGGTCATCATATCTGGCGCTTAGAGACAGATTAATATCCAAGCATGTCAACTAAACAGTAAGATGGTAAAAGCCCTTCTCACCCTCCACGGGGGGTTTCTCCTCAAAGCTTGGGCCCTCTACCAGAGACCTGGGAGCTTGAGGGTCCTGCGCAGTATCTTAGCTGTTCCTAACACTTTGCTTTTCTGGACCGAGATGTCTGAGGTCTTTCCAGGGATCTGCTGTAGCCACTCCTCCAGTTTGGGGGTTACAGCTCAATCACCACAGGCACCACTGTCGACTTCACCTTCTATGCTTTTTCCAGTTCTTCACCGAGTCCCTGGTATTTCTGTAGTTTCTTCTTGTTTGGACCTCCTGCCTCTTATCAGGTGTTTTGCTCCTTTGGCTGAAATTGCGTCATTGAGACACTTTTTTGTGGCATCTACCAGTCCCATAAATGCGTCTTAAATGTCACGTGTCTAAACTTAAACATTAGCAGAAATTACATTCTTTTGAAATGACATTTTATATAAAGTTTTAAATGGGTGAAAAAAAAGTTTAAAAAGTCAAGTTATATCACTTGGATCAATCAGTGATGTTCAAATTGATATTAAATGTGTATGTATCCAAATATAGATATATAAAACTCCATATCTGGTATTGGAGTGTGGCGGTCAGTGTAGTTAACACTCATGAGCACTGATGTATATATTAGAGGATGTTTGATTGGCCATTCCGCATGTCAGTCAAGTGACATACTTCATGGTGAGAATGATAACTGATTGATGGTCATTTATTTATACATATATAGTTTATTTATTTTTGATGCACTCACATGGCCTTCGATGCATTAGGAATCCCTGGTTTAGACCCTTACCATATAGCCTAATTTTATAACTGTCTCAGAATTTCCTCATTCACTCTTTTATGTTTTTGCCAAATTCAGTTTGATCCCAAATACATAACATTAAAGCATTGAATTACTAAAATCACACTTACTGTTAAACTCTTCTTTATGAGCAATCTGGAAACAACTTCTCATTCTTGATGTATTTTTTGAACTATTTTTAGTTAAATGTTGTTTTTTAGGAATCCTAAAAGTCTACTTGTTCTGATTGTTGAAGGATTCTTGAGATGTGACGGTCCTGCATCACCAGAATACACTCCAAACAAACATCTCTGTGTGTTTGACAAATACTGAGTAATGTTAACCTGTCATCACTGTTGTAAAAGTTCCTGTTTGGACATCCACCGGTTTAGGAACCATGAGTTATGAGTTATGAGCACGACTGTTTCAGTTTGGAGAAAACACTTTCTGTAAGAAAGTGTTTGGAGGAGCAAAACAAATGTATGTCACTCTTCACTGAGCCTCTAACATGCTGGGATCAGATTTAGGAGTGTTCCAGTTCTTGCTTGCACAAGAACCACAAAGGATTGAGCCTGGATTATTTACGAGAAGTGGTCTGGCTCCCACCCCGCTTTAAAAAAAAAAAAAGACATAATATGACACGCATGCATGAGCACATGGCCTTTCCTTTTGCTGAAGATCTTTTTATTTTCTTTCTCTTTGACTTAACCCAGCTGCTGCTTATGTTTTTACACAATCATGGTGTAAAATGTATTTGGAAAACACTTTACTAACTGTGGAATAATGTACTTCCCTTTTAGAAACTCTAAGCAGAAGTTGAAAAGTCTGCTGTCTTTTTAAATCCTTTTCCTGAAATTGCTCACTAAGTTAGTTCATTTTTGTTCTCTAGAAGACATTTTAAACACCAAAATTAGAAATGTATTGTAATCTAGCCTTTTTTATGTTATGATTCAGGCTCCTTTGACAAATTTACAATAAAATGCCATCACACCCATGCTTGTACTGTCCTTGTCTGCAGCTGTAATCGCTACCACCCACCACACTGTCATTACGAGTGCACCGGTGCAGTACCCACAGCAACCCACTGCAGTGCCCCCGCAGTCCTATCAGGGAGCCCAGCCTTACCTCCCCTACCAGCCTGTTCCGATGCAGCCGGGCTACGGAACTCACTCTATCCCCACAGCAGTTCATCAGGGACCGCAGTTCACCCCGGGACCGCTGCCAACCTACCAGGAAGCCAGTGAGTGTCACGCTGCTGCTGTGAAATGGGTTTTCCTTCACTCTGAAAGAGTTAAACTGAGCAAAGATCTGGTAGACTTCAAACAGAAACCCTACACTGATCAAAGTGATACGATCCACACTATCAACATTCTCTAAACAGGAGCTTGTTTTTTATTGCTCACTGTCAGTCTAAAAATGAAGCTATTTTAATTACACCGAGCTAAAACGATGATGTTGCTGCTGCATTTTACTGCAATGAAACGTCACTCTTGTTAATTTGATGAAATCCTGAAATGAACTGTTTTTTAAAGTCTCACTCCGGTCATCTTTTGATCTATTTTCAAACTGTTCGCAGTGGTCTTTTAATAATTATGATGTCGTTTTTAGCCAAAATCTGAACACACACACCGTTTTCTAGGCCATAGTTTCTGCAGAGCGGCAGGAGTTCATTAGAAGTTCACCTCTGAATTGAAGGTGGGACTGAGTAAGGGCAGAGTAAGCCTGCCCTCGTTTCCCATCATCCATCTGTGTACACCCTCTCCCACTAGCTTACAGACCCTCACAACCCCAACCTAACATTATCGGTTCAACAATAATAGTGAGCAATATCAGAGTTATCCAGTCATACAGTTTCGAGCCAGATGCCTCCTCGGACGAGGAAGATGAAGACTTGCATGGATATGTTGTCTACATGTAGATGCATCAGAATGGAGCGGAGCAGGGAACTAGTGGCTTTCCATCAAAGCTTTTATGTCACACTTACAAGCTTTATCAAATGACATGTTTTGTCTACTCCTGATTCAGCAAATAAAGAAATACACTCATAAATGCAATTTGAATCTTAATTTTCTTAAAAAATGTTCTCCATCATGAGAAAAACACCCAAAGAAAATGTTTGAAAACACCAAAAACTTTATTTTTATCGGAGCGGGTCTTTAATTAAAAAAAACCAAAAACGTCTTTATTGAACCAAACACAATTCGTGCGTCAAATTTGCTTCTTCCTCCTCTCTTTTGACATGTGTCAAATTCACTGTTTGACACCTGACCGAAATGTGTCAATGAACTTGATGCTCCAGACTCATGTAAGATTAGCTACTGTCTCAAGTTTTCAGCCTGATCGCTAAATGAAGCAGTGTCTGTGAATATCTAATATACAATGCATGGAATACACAGATCTAGTTGAGAGGTCAGGTTTACTTATTTTAAAGAGCTCCACACTCTACGCTCTCTGAGTGATTGCTGAACACATTATCAACATGTCACAGACCAAAACCTGAACCGTCTTTTTTGCCAAAGTTCCAGTTATTTAAAGTCTGCACGCGCTGTGACGCTCAAATCACGCCGGACCAACGCACCATTCCCAACGCTCAAAAGGCCCTGCAGCACCTTTGATTGCATCTGTGCATTGACTTAACATTGAAACTGGGTGCACCTGATGCACAAATTGCATTCAGTGTGAGCTCAGCTTCACAGTGAGGAGAAAATTACACTGAGACTAACAAAATACCAGAGAATTAGGTATAAAATCAAGAATTTATCTGTAACTGTGCCACAAAAAAAATGTTTCCTTGATATTATTCTGAAATCAACACGCCCAGATGTTTTTTTTTAGTCAAAACAATGAAAGGCAAATTTTGTTGATTTGTAAAAGAACTGTTGTTACAGTTGTCAACTCTTTTATTTTTGTGATATTTTCTTTTCATCAGCTGCCAACCCTGCGTACCCTCCACAGCCAATGCCTTACAGCCAGGCTGCATTCCACCCTGGACAGCCACCCTACCCTCTACAGCCTCCAGCATGTCCAAATCCAACTGCTCCACCTGCCCATACTGATTACCTTGCTCAGCCTGCATACAACCCAGACTATGCCGCCCCACCTCCCAAAACTGGATAGAGGACTTTTCTGTTGCAAACAAATGGAGCTGTGTGTTTAGAAGAACAAGAAGTTTCCCCATGTATCCACTTTGATGGTAATATACTGAAACTTAGTCCATTTATTTTGAACTTTTGTCGTGTGGAAACTCTCCATACTTGGGAGGTTTGCATTGTATGCGACTTGCATTGTTCATACAGGACAGATTGTCCAGTTACTGTTTTTTTATGCTCCATCATTTTTGTCCTCTTGGCAAAACCTTTACAAAAAAGCTGTGTTTGATTTGAAATCCTTGCTGTTCTGTGTCTGAAGACGCCTTGCAGCTCTCCTTCTGTGCTGCTCTTCAACCCCCAATTACTGCAATCTGAACCGCATCCTTCAGGTTAACATCTACCAACCACTGCAGACTAGTGTTTTGAAGGCTCCTTTTTGTGGTTTTTGCAGCAGTGTAATATTTAAAATCATGGAGCAGAGAGAGAGATTTTTTTTCTGCTTTCCAATGTTTCCATATATGTATTATTTTCAATGTTGCACAAGGTGGAAACCACTTTGTTAACCTTTTTAGGAAGGTTAACTAAAAGTGAGGGATGTTTTTGAGGTCGGCATCATTGTCTGCCTACTGCTTAGTATTACATTAGAACGGGTGTTGAATGTCCAGCAGGAAAGATTAACTTTCAACACTCCAAGAAAAGGGAAGGTTTCTACAAATTGAGCTTTAAAACATTTGAAAGAAATTTCTCATGGTATGTTTATTTTTTTTTAAATTGATGTTTCAATCTTTTTTATTAGGTTTTATTTTGTCGTCGATTTTTGTTTGTTTCTGCTGAACTTTATTCACCTGGGTTAATCAGTGATCGTTTTTCTCACCAAATGTTTCCTTAAGCCCAAAAGAATTCAAGTGCTAAACAGGTGAAGCAATCAAACGTGCCTTTCTAGATCTTTCAATTAAAATCTGTATGTCATATTAGAGCACTTTAAACGCTGACATTTTTTTTTTACTCATTCACCAGCCTGTGAAGTTTGTGCCTCACTTGGTTCATTTTTGACTTGGTCAGGCTGTTGTTCTGTTACAACTTCAATATCAACATTTTCTTCTTTTTTTTGCATTTTTTATAATGCCCAAACAAAAAAACCTGATAAATGTTGGTTTGTGCCTTCATAAATCAGTGGGAAAAAAATTGAAGTATGATTTTTTTTTCTTGAGTAGGGGCCTGTTATGTCTCCCTTTTTATTGTTTTTGCTCAATGCCCTGCAGTGCTGTGATTTTTGCCTTTAAATTAGTATTGTTTCATGCAGTTGACTTGAAATCAAATTTTTTATTTTTAAAATATTTGCATACCCTTCCTCAATTTCACTGGAAAAGTAACCATTTGCAGGGGTTTACTGTTGTTACAAAATGTATGTTATCCAAATATCCCTTATTTTGCTTATTTCCCTCAAATAAATGTTCTTGCTCTTTAATCCAAGTCTTTTATTACATTTTTAAATATAAATCTGCTCAGATTATAGTTTAGAGCCATCAACTGTTTACGATTTGCACTAACAGAAAAGAAGTTTTGGAACATGTCATGTTCTAGGATTTTTTTCCTTTTACATAGAGAGCATAGTGAACTGCACCATCAGTCACGTGACCAGAGGAGTTGTGCATGTTACCCCTAGCAACAACACTTGTTCTTCACACAAGGCATTAGTAGGTGATTTTTTGTATTTTGAACCTTGGACATTAAAATTGTTAACTGATCAGTTTTTGATGGAATTTTAGGACAACAAATCATACAAAAAAATCACTAATAAGAATTTACTGAGTAATTGGTATCGAACATTTTATGGAAAAAGTAATCAATATCTTACTGAATCATAAAGGTTTGGCATCGCCCATCACTAATGTTTGGTAGTATCTTTAGTGAGCTGGTAAAATAAAATAAAATAAAGTAAAAACACAAAACTATCTACGTTTTGCAAAATTTCAAATGTCTGCATCTGTCATTTAAAACCTGTTCATGTTTGGGACAAACCTTTGAAGGATTAACAGTAACAAACAATCAGTTGTACCTCCTTGCACCTCCCTTTTTTTAACTGTCTTTCAGGTGAGCGTGTTACCCGTGTAGTTAGGAATGTTGTCAAGTTACAAACTATAGGGTTGGGTTCTCACTCAAGCTGGAGTAACTGTCTCACCCAGAATTCAGACTCCATTTCTGGCCACACCATCACAGCAGTCATGATCTCAGGTGTCCCAAGCTGCACTTTGTGTGTTTTGTGTGGGGTTTTGGTCCGGACAGTATGGGGTGAGTCTTTTTTTTTTACATTAAATTAACCAAATGACATTTTCTTCCTATGTTTTTGTTTACACACGAGCAGTAGCAAAGTGAATGGAAAATTTTAGCTGTTAAAAGGTTATTGTGCTTTGGAATGGAACTGTGATCAGGTCTGGTTCTGGTTTATTTAGCTTTCACAAAGTTTTTGCCTTATTTCTCACAGTAATCTTTGTGTTGTAAAGGGGATTTGTGCATCAGCTACAGAGACATAAATGGCAACTTCCATGAAACAGAGGAGTGCTCCAAGTACTGCTGTGGGGACTGCAGCGTTAAATCCTGCTGCAATAATTGGAAACTCAGGTTCCCTCAGGAAAAACAGGAACAGTGTTTTGAAAGGTGTGTTTCTGAATCCAACTCAATCTTCTTCCATGAAGCACAAGTAAAAAAAAAATACCGCAAATAATTTAAAAAAGAAAATACATGGATTTATTCTTTTTTACATATTAAGTCACATAAAACAGATGTTTTTCCTCATCTTTCCTTCCCATTGACTGCCTGTTGTAGTTCCCTCAGCACCGCTGCACTTGCTGGAATCATCGTCGGAACTGCAATTCTCGTCATCCTCTGTGTGACTCTTCTCATCTGCTGTTTGGCTCCCTGCTGTTTGTGCTACCGGATATGTCGAAAAGGACACAACCCAAACTGTAGGATGCACATTTGTTTGACTTTCATTTCTACAAAGAGCAGTTTTCTTGATTTTAAATAACCTTATTTCTTGTGTCAGTGGGGGAAATGTTCACTTAAACTGGTTGTAACTTTCCTCAGCTTTTGGAAGTACTATCAATATGTCCCACCCTGCACAATCACAATCTGGTAACCAGCCAACTAATGCAGGCTATCAGCCTGTGGCAGCATTTGAGAGCCCACCCATTCCCACAGCAC
Organism: Adrianichthys oophorus; assembly: GCA_036245035.1. Lineage (NCBI taxonomy): Eukaryota > Metazoa > Chordata > Actinopteri > Beloniformes > Adrianichthyidae > Adrianichthys > Adrianichthys oophorus. Next base: position 20,502,560 of record BSAI01000073.1, on the reverse strand, counting down.
CACCACCATCTTACATAGACTCCAGTAAGTGAAACTCTTTATGACACAAGAACACCTTATAGCTTTCATTTAGTTGTCCTATAATTTGATTTCAAAACATTACATTTAAACATTTACAGTATTGTGAAATGGATGTTTCACAAGGTTTGCATTTCAGATCAAGATATTTAGTCCTCAAGGAACTATTAAACATTTCCATAATTGCATCTTTAAATCAAAAAATCCCTCATTAAATGTCTTTTTTATACGGTTTAGCTAAACAAGCATTCAAGTCTGTATATATGTCATTATGAGGGTGGTCTCTTACATTTTTGATTAAGAGGAACATTTAAAACTATACTAAACCATTTTTTTGTACCCAATTTCAATACTTCTTGTTCTGGGTTTCAAGTAAGAACCAACCTTGTTAAATCCCACACTAACTAATTTCCAAAAAGCTTTAACCTTTAGACTAGATCAACATTTTTGAAGAAAAAAAAACATTTTTAAAATGGAAAAAGGTTAGATCCAGTTCAGAAAGTTGAGAAATAAGGACATTTACATGAAAACATCCAGAGAGGAAATGTATTAAACCTACAGCTTCTAAACCCATTATTAAAGATTCTCCACAAACATTGGTAAACTTTTCCGGGAGTGGCCCAACAAAATTCCCCCAAGAGCAGAGCAGTGACTCATCCAAGAGAAAAAAAAACCAAGAACTGATGACTCAATCTCACAACAAAGACTAGACAACAATCTCTTCCAAGGCCGAAAGGAGAGAGAACAATTGCTGGTTTAAAAAAAACTCAAGGATTACAGCTGCAGCTGAGGGAGACACAACCAATGATTAGGTTTAGGAAGCAATTTGTTTTTACGTTGATCTTGGTAGATTTGGATGGTTTTCTTTTTTCCTTAACAACTAAACTCACCACTCAATATCTATATTTTTAGTTCCTTGTGTTATAATTTTCCAATGTTATGTTTGATGCCCTGAAACTTCTTTCTTCAAACTCAATGTCTGAAATAAATATGTGTCCTAACACAAACTAAGAACAGAAGAGAGTAAAAACTGTTTAGTTTTTTTTTTCAAAGCAAATGAGTGGTTGTACTTTGATGTTTCAGCTGATCAGCGCACAGTTGATTTCACATACGGACAGCAAATGTACCACGGAAATCCCACCGGGAAGCCTGAAACACCACCACCATCGTATTCAGACGAGCTTGTACAGCCACCCTACAACCCCTCTGTAAGCCCCATTTATGTGATATGTTTATAACTGATTGCCAGCAAAGCTATAAGTCCGGCTGGTTCAGATCAATCCCGGTGTCAGTATTGCCAAAAGAAGACAAATTAATTTACTTTATTTTGTTGGACCAGGAAGTAAGCCATTTTCTATGGGTGGCAGAACAATTACTCTGTCCAGTTTTCATATACAGTCAGTGGTTGCACCAGTTGAGAGGTCTAATAAGTGAGTGGACGACGAAGCCATTCAGGTGTTTTACCGTAGTGGACAAGATTGGTTCCTCTATTGAGCTATTCAATTGCTTAAGACAGTCACTTATCAGTCAGGAAGTTCACTTGGATTTTGGATTAAAGGGACACAGAAGAAAGTTTTCGTGAGCCGTGTATGAAGTTGCCACAAAATCACCATGATTTTAATAAAAATATACTCAGGAACACTATTTTAATTTTAGTTTTCTTAATATATGCTCTCCATCATGAGAAAAATCCCACAAGAACACGTGGAAAAACCCCAAAACCACAGTTTTGATCGGAGTGAGTCTTTAAAAAATAGTAAGAGTGAGTTACAGGTGTCAGAGGAGGTTTTTCTAATTAAAGGTTGGAAGGCAAAAGGTTGTTTGAGTTTATTGAGCAGTGAAAAAAGTGATTTGGTGTTGTATTGATTTGGAGTTAACCAGATTTAATCAGAGTGATACATTGATTTTGCATGAGCTATTGAGTCCTTGTACAGAATGGGATTTGTGGATCTCGAAATGAATAGTAAAGCCGGTCTTTCTGTAGAGATGCTTTAGTTGTTGGCATTTGACTTTCATGGTCTGGAGTTCAGGGCTGAACCACAAGGCAGAGTGAGTAAATGTAACAAGCTGGGTTTTAAGGGGCCAAGGAAATTAAGAACTGAGCTCAGACTGTTGTATCGTGTCCTCATAGACCTGTAGGTTGTAAGGATTAGACCCTTGGGTTTGGTTTTGTCAGTTATATATCTTTAGTTGTTTTCATGTTCTGTCAGTTACAACCGATTTCAGGTTGATGATCTTCCAAAGCTGTTTCCGTTTCAGTTAATTACCCTCAGTGTAAGTAAGTGTCTGGTTTTGAGTTCTTCAATGTTAGGTCATCTGCTTTGTCACGTTTAGAAATGTAGTTTGTCATGTTTAAGGTTGTATGTGAAATGTTTAAGTTTCTGACACTTTACCTGATCTCCTGCATTTTGGGTCCTCATTCCCTAGTTCCTGCCAAGTACGACCTGACCATCCTGGACCGGACAGGAGATACTTTGCTGCACTGGTCCAGTTTTTGCCAGTGCAGTCCACATCATGCCATGCCACCTCACGTCAGCTGTACAATTTCCCGCAGCCTTTTGTGGCCTATGTCATTTCAGCAAACCCATTCCTGAGGGGGATTGCCGGGGCCCCTTCTCTCCAGGGATCTGTTCCTGAGCGGGGTTGCTGGAGCCACTCCTCTTCATGTGTCTGTTCCTGAGGGGAGGATGGTCATTGTCAATCCCCTTGTCACATTTCCTGTACCAGAGGAGGGTGTATGAGGCTACTCCCCTTCGTGTTTTCTGTCTATGGGGAGAGTTTGTAGGAATGCTCCCCTTCCTGCCTGGGGTTATTCATGTTAACCCCTCACTGCTGTTGGGCTGGAAAGACTAACTGTTTTCTAGTTTTGCTTTTGTTCTAGTCATCCTACAGGTCCTCTCTTAACTGTTGTGTTATATAGAAGAGAGGGAGGAGTACTGTGAGAATGATGTCTTTGGGTTTGGTTTTGTCAGTTATATTTCTTGGTTTTGGTCAGGTTGTGATTTAAGTGCCCCGTCAGTCACAACAGTTTTCAAGACGATTGTCATCCACAGCTGTTTTCGTTTCAGCTAGTTACCTCAGTGGGTTTGAGTGTCTGGTTTTCAATTTGTCAATATGTCTTGAGCTTTGTGACCCTTTTGTTGCTCCCTAGTTTGTTATGTTAAAGTTTATTTATTAAATAGTCAAATCCCTCACACCAAGTCTGGTCTCCTGCTTTTGGGTCCTCATCTATTAATTCCTGACACATCCAGGGAGGATAGGTGGTCCAGAGAGGGAATATCAGCAATACAGAGTGTCCCTGTTAATGACCTCAAGATTTTGAAATGCAATGTAATGGGGTGGTTTGGTTGAAAAAAGTTCAAATGAGAGGCTGAATAAGATGGTCAGAGACATGGAGATCATTGGGTCTCCAGTTGGATGGACATATTAGATCCTTTGGTGTGTGTTGGATCTCAGGTGGAACAGGTCGTGTGACTGCGGCTGAGAAAGACCTTTTCCAAAAAAATATAATGTAAAAATTTATTCATTTCCATAATTCCAGGCAACTCCAAGCCTCGAGGACAGATTTTTGATGCAGAGTGCCTTCAGACTTTATGTGCAAGGAAGGAAATTGTTAGTGTCAGATGACATAATGATTTGGAGACACATGAGCCAAACCATTTATTTCTACTTTAAGGACAATTGTACTTGTTTTGCAAAGAGGACATGTATGCCAGAATGATAAATTGTTTGTACTTATTTATTGTTTTTCTACCTTCCTTGAAGGCCCAAACCGCTTTACAGACATGGTCCCATTCACCTGTACACACACTTTCACACACTGATGGTGCCTCCACTACCGAACACTAGCACCAAATAAGAGTATGGAAGCAGATAAGGTATCTTTCGGGTATCTTTTGGAAGCGTGACCAGTGAAATCTGAAGAGTGGAGATGTTGTGCTTATGAGATGATGGTGCTCCAAGAAACACGTGCTAGATGGGAAAAGTTAAGACAATTTCTGCCTCAAAAGGACTCGTCAGATGTGTTTTTGATAGAACTCAAACCAGTGTTTTGACCAGTGGTTAAGCTGTGTTTGTTGTTAGAAATGGATGACGAAACTGTCTAGATTGTAACTAAGATGCTTTAATGTTTGTTATGTTCTCCATTGCCGTTTATGATGCAGTCTAAAGTATGCTTTTGATAATATTAGCCTTTACTATGTTCTTGAAAAGAGATTATTTTGTGGCAAGCTAATTTGATCGTTGATGTTACATGTCGCTTAAAGTAATAGTGGCTGTGCTGCAGAGGTAGAACAGTCTACCTCTGATTGAAGATCACAGGTTTGATTCCCGCTTTACCCCCATGTGTCAAAGTGTCCTTGAGCATGACACTGAAACCTACATTGCTCCTGATGGTCATGGTAGGCAGCAGGGCCGCCGTGTGTGCATGGGGCTGTGACCTCAAAGCGCTTTAAACCTTCTAAGAAGGTCGTAAAGCAGTGTATTAGTATGTGCCATTTAATGTTATTTAGTCCTTTTTATGTTGGACTTAAAACAATTAGGGGCTGGAATGTATGTGCCACTCATGGAACATGTTAATGATTTTTTGCCTGCAAAGATTTACCTCAAACTTAAAGAAGGATCTATGCTTTAAATTTTGAAGTCAGTAAGTTTCGTTTTTTGGAGATAGAAAGTGTTTTTTGCTGTTTTGTGTGATGTGGAAAGTTGCTGGATAGCTCAGTTGGGTGCATGCAGGACTGGTGCATGGGGAATATAATAGAGTGGCACAAAGCACCACTAAGAGTCTGTCTTTTTTTTTTTTTTTTTTTTTTTAGTTTAAGGGTTTTATTTTCACCAGCCGACGTGTTCTCAATGTTAAACTCCATCCACCTCTCCCATTTAACATGCACCTCTGCTTACAGTATATAGCCTTGCAACAATTTGTTCACACCACTGTAGAAGGAATGCAGGGGGGTCGGAAAACTAAACACCCCTTTCTGTCAAAATTGTTTCAGCCCAATTTTCAAAATGGTTGCCAAAGTTTAACAAACATTTGAAACCATTGGATGGCAGCATTGCACTTCTAGTGTCAAGTCTGCCTTCCAGATGTAGAAGAACAACAAACATTTGATCAATCGTGACCTGATGAGGAAGTAGGTAAAATACTGAATAAACAGTTAAATCTAGGTGGATACAAGTCAGCACAAAAGTAACAAATGACATTTTGTTACAGGGGAGGCGCAATGAGCCAAATCCAGTGGAGCCTCCACTTAACCATTTAACCACATAACCTCCACGAACCATTTCAACATGTATACAGGCAATTGTTTTTTATGAAGTTTATTTGTATTTTGGACTGAAGGCAACAAACAAACAAAAAAAAACCTCACTGGGATGCACTATATTAAAACAAAACAAAAAAAAAACCTCAAATAGCTAATGATTTTTTTTAAGAAGACTGTCAGAAATTAAAACTTTATTTATAAATCATTATTAAGCTTACTTACCTAAAAAAACTTTTAAATTGATACTTTGTTTACTGTAGAAAATGTTTGCCATACTTAAGATACCAAAATTGTCAAGGAAGTGTGGACATAAACCACAAGCATGTGAAACATCATAAAAAAGTCTGATTCTTCTACTTTGTTGACACAATAAGTTTTTTTTCTACATTGTTTAATTTGTGCTGACATCAAGCTCTGATCGACATAAAGTTGTGTAACTGTAATTTAGTTACTCACTACCACTCATAAAATGTCACATTTGTTTTCAACAAAACAAAATACCAGTAGAGGCCGCTCTTGAGTCACTATAAATTTATAATAAACCAGACTTATTTGAAAGGTCCTTCTTCACAGTGATCGGATTACTTTTAAAAACACATTTATCATCCATTTCACTGTTGGCACAATTATTATATGCACAAAGGTTATTATCAGAAAACAAACAAAATGTTCATATAGAGTTAAGGTGAGATAAAACAATGCATATAAATATGCAAGGGTATGTTTTTGTTCTCTAATAAGATTAAAAGAAGAAGCTATTCTTAATTAAAAAAAAAAGACAGATTTATGAATGATGTGAGGTTGGTGCATTTAAAGTTATTTGTCAACTCACTGAGTAAAAAAGACTTTCAATATGTAAACTAAGCAGTAAATCAACTTAACCAGCTGTAAGTTTAAACAACTGTTTCAGTCTGTTAGACTCCTGCAGAAACAAGCTTTATCTACAAGACCATCAAGGCCATTCTGGGTAATCTGCCATCATACTTGTGCTGTCTCCATCTCTGTCAACAGTGGATCCAACTTCCATTCCTCACACCGGCTTCTCTCCATTCCCAGTATCCACAGAGCTTAGAAAACAGCAATTTCCAACAACAAATAAATAAAAAGGAATGCCCGCCAAAGAGGCCTGCGTGAGCTGAAGGTGCAACAAATTCCATTTGATTCATAGACCATCAGAACATCATGAGCTGCAGTTTCAATCCTCTCAAACTCTAAAATATTTCCTACAAAAAATTAAAGTAACAGAATACTGAAAGTCAAGTTTAATTTAATGTAACAAACCATCTTTTTATGTTACTGCTTTGTGATTAAATCCACACAATCTCATGAAACTGTATCACCAGCACGATCTAGTCCCTGCACTTCATTTAGCCTCCTCCTATAGGATCAAGTGCAATCAGACTGTGGAGTGTGCATGCCTGCATTTAATCCCATAATAACCGCAGCACAGCTTTCCTTTTTTTAGTGCTGCTCATGAATCAATACAGTAAGAGTGCTGACTGCAGCTATGTCAGTTATCAAAGTAATGGCCAAGAGGGGCTAAATAGGGAAAACCGGCCCTGGCTGTGCATGCTGTTGCTACCGCCATCTAAAATAAGCTCTCTCCTTGAAGTGTGGCTCTGACTGCTAATGAGCTCTAGTGTAAGATGCCACGGTGGCAGATAATCTTTATGGATCAATATATCTGTGTTATTTTGATTGTACTGTTTTCCTTTTTTCTCTCTTCTTTGATACTTTTTTTTTTTTACCTGAAAGCACGGCTTTTGGCCTAAATAGCCATTAAGAGATTTCTTTTTTTTCATCTCACAGCATTTTTGCCTTTTTTACCTCCCCTACTGTGTATTCCCTAAAGGGGGGTAAAAGGAGTTGGAAACACTTGTTTTGACCACTTTTGATTTTGTGGGGAACCTGAACAATTACGTGTGAGAGCACTGGCAGTCCAAACGTATACATAAGTCTTGCTTTTGCAGAAAAAAAAGCAAAAAAGTAAAGAAAATCAACCAAAAAAGATAAAAACACAAATGAGTTTTTTAAAAGAATTATTTTAAGCATTTTTAAAGTAAAATCAGGTTTGAAAAAAAAAAATCTATAACAACCCAGATTTTTTTTTGTCAATTTTGAAAGCTTTTTCACAGCAAAGAGATAATCTTAACTTTCTGGTTTAGCAAGTCTCTGCTCAATAATAAAGGTTTGAACTGATATATATATGTATGTCTATGGCTTGAACAGAACCTCAGTCGTAGTTTAAAAATGAATAAAAGAGGAAGAGGATCAACAATGGACCTTCAATGCGCCAAAGTCACTTTAAGATAAAACTGCTCCATGGTCACACAAAGTTTAATTTTCTAATGACAAATTTTACAGTTCACCCTATGGGTTAAAAAATAGGAAGACTGCTTTTACTTTATGATAAAAAAAGGCGTATACTTATATAGCGCTTTTCTACCTTCATTGAAGGCCCAAAGCCCTTTACAGTCACGGACCCATTCACGCACACTCACACACTGATGGCGGCTCCGCTGCCGAACACTGGCGCCAACCTTCCATCAGAGGCAATGTGGGGTTCAGTGTCTTGCCCAAGGATACTTCAACAGATAGGCAGGCAAGGCGGGAATCGAACCTGCAATCCTTCGATCACAGGCCGACTGCCCTTTCCACTGCACACGGCCGCCCCTATTCTATAAATCTATATTTATCTATAAAACAGTTTAAAAAGCTGCATGTTTTAAGTTTTTTTTGAATACCACTTAGAGACATTTAAATGTTTTTTTAAGTTTTAATGACTATTATTCAACCCTACTTGTTTTAAATGAGTTACTGCATACTACATGTCTTTTTTGTATTAGTGGGAAATGAAGCAGCAAGATCATATAACATGAAATCCTGCTCTTTCCTTGAAAACTGCTCCTTCATTAGGATGCAAACACTTTCAGCCTAATCAGTGCAGCTCTTTTGCAACACATTATTAAAAAAAATGTTTAATCAATTAGATAACGAAGAAAAATATCTGGATGCACATCAATTGTTTTATGAATAAAGCATTGGAATATTTTATCAGTCTGACACACTTTTTATTACACTAACTTAATGAATCAGCAAAAATTCCAGATTACTTCTTCTTGTTCATGAAATTGTCATTTTGATTAGAAAAATAAAAGGAGATTAAAGTATATTAGCACCTAAAGAGTAAAGGATTTCATTGGCTTTGGGGTCAGATCAACTTCATGTACATACATTGCCAAAATTACGTCAATATTACATCTTGTTTCATTTTATCTTAGTCTTCTGTTAAGATAATATGAATTGAATGTTGTATTATCACAATTGGAACAATAAAAAAAACGTATAGCTCCTTTTTAGCAACAAAAAAAAAGCTCTACGTCACTGACTTTCTGCATTTTTTACGGACAATATACACTTAATTACAACCACAATTAGAAAAGTCTTTTTGAAGAAAAAAGAAAAGATCTTGTCAGTCAGAATGAGCTGCTGTGTCCCACCGTCTCACCTGTTTGTGTAATTGCAGTGCAGCTGCTTGTGTGAGCTTTATTGCACAGAACAGTTGATGTGACACTGACAGCTGCACACAATCTGACTCAACAGGGACAGATTAGTTGGTTAAAAGTTACACCCTTCTTCCTGGACATGTTTCCGTTTTGGTTCATCTCTGCTCGCTTGATCCTGTTTTGACCAGCTCGCCCTTCGCTCTGCTCGGCCCAGCCTTTCACTTTTTTACTTCACTCCCAATAATTATTGACCAGGAGTTACTCGGGTGAAACAGGAATAAAGTTGATTCTTTGTGCTTTTGGAGCAACTGCATGCTACAGATTTAACCTCTAGAGACTTATACAGCTGCTGGCTGGTGATGGAGCTGAAGGTGACCAAGGGATTAGATGAGGAAGAGGAGGGTTTGTACGAGTCAATCTGAAAGACTGGTCATAGGGAGATTTAGAGGACAGCAGAAGAGTGAGGATTTACAGAGAGTCCGACAAGTTCCTGAATTTGATGAAAGTTGAGTTTGACAGTGTGGGAAAATGGGGCATTTCAATGGGCTAAAGCTTTACATAATGATTTTAAAAGAAACCACAGCCACTTTAGCATTTGCTGAAATACTGTAAAAGTTGATATTCTAACTCTAAATGTAGACATTCTGATCCCTAAAGTGTTAGGAATGCATCAAAAGTACAGCATCGAATGCAAAAAAACAAAATGTCTGTGAAATGCGACATCCAAGCAGCATCTGCTGATGTTAGTCTTTAAATCCTTCAACAGAATAAAGAACAAAAACATTTAGGTCTAGTGTTTATCAGGCCAACATGTGACACAAGAAAAAAAAAACTCTTGATTTTAATTTGATCAGAACACAATCTGAGAATAAAACCAATTTGATGGGTAAAACTGTGACATCATGTTGTCTCTGCTGCCTCATAGTAGAAATCCTGATGCTTTTATTGTATTTATTTACTAGAGTAAATATGAAGAGAAGCACATGAGAGCAGGAACTGACACCAGCAGCTAAATACAAATCTACAAAGAAAAGCTGGAAAAGGGCCTCATTGTGCAGCATCTTTGTGTAATCGAAGGCATGACAGATCTGAAGAAACTGTATGAATTTATGCTTGTTTGCTTCAATGAGCTTCTGAAAAGTGAAGAGGAAAAATGCCTGTCGTTAATGGAGCAAAGATATGGAATGTTTAAGCGCTTTTAAATGATTGTGTTAAAAAGAAAAACTATGTTATAGATTGTTCAAAACCTAAAGCATTTGGGGGCTTATTTTTAGGCATAAATAAGTGATAATATTTACTCTATTTTTTTCGTTTCTCTTACTTTTCTTCTCCGAAACTTTGACTTGTCTTTGGAAGCCAAGCCAAATACAAGCGTGACACGGATCCCACCAGCAGAGGGATAGCCAACCCTACGTCCCTACAGCTCCCCCTTAAAAATACATGTTCTGACACCACTACAGCATCAATACATTACAATTGTATTCAACATTACAACTGGAGCAAAGGAGAAGAGCTGGAGGGTTAGGGGAGGAATTCGGCCTTTAGGCTATCTCAGGGATAGGCAACTCCAGGCCTCGAGGGCCGCAGTGTCTGCAGGATTTCCCGATTTCCAAGCCATACTCATGACTGATTACCTGGTTCAGGTTTGTCCAGCCAAATAGAACATACCAGAATATGGAATGTTGGAAAACATGCAGGAATGTGGCCCTCGAGGCCTGGAGTTGTCAATCCCTAGGCTATCTCATAAAAAATGATAAATCTACATTTTTTGTGGATTTGATCAAAGTTCCAAGACATTTAAATTTTCTGTCAAGTCTTTGACACAGTGAGCTTTTACAGGGTTAGGTTGTTGTAAAAGTTTTTTTTCTTTCATTGTGCATTTGGGTCTGCAAGAATTTTCTTGCCGTGATGGCACTCTTTGGAGCCATCTGCACAGAACCCGACAGATAAAGCCTTCTGGTGTGGCTTTTCTTTTTTTTTGGTATCTTGACAACCTTTTCTGGTATTTTGGCACACGTCCCCGGACTGTTGATGTCAGCTGAGAGAGGGAAGGGGGAGGAGTTAGCGGGCTATTCAAGGCACTTGTCCTCCGTCTCCCTCTGAGCACCGACCGGGGGGGCACATGCATTGTGGGAAACGCACACCTCATAGTAGTGGAGCCGTTTTCACGAGCGCGCCGCAGATTGACAGCAGCAAACGGAGCGCGGAGGCAAAAACAGGGAGGCGTTCAAAGACGGCAAGGAAAACGCAAAACTCTTTACTGGATTTGTCCCCCCCCTCGATTTTTCCTCCCCTCTCTCTCAACTCATGATCCATTAAACGGAATACCCTTTTCGCTTTTAGAAGTGAACTTGCTGTGCGCGAGGATCTGCGCCCTGCTATGGCAGCCCTGATGGGACACGGGGACGCCGTTTGCCTTTCATCTTCTTTCCCCAGGCTTCGGATTGCTTTCATCTGGGCAGCTTTGGCGCTTTTCAGTCAAGTCTGGTGCTTCAACCTGGATACCACTCACACTCTGCACAAGTTAGGAGATCGGGGAACCTTTTTCGGTTTTTCTGTTGCGCTGCACCAGCAGCTCACTCCTGAACCACAGAGCTGGTGAGTGGATGACTGCAGTCCTCTTCATTGACATTTTCATGTCTGAAGCTCTTATGCACTTTTTACTATGTTCATGCACCTGCTTCAAATGCCTCCAAAGTAGTACTTCTTTCTCTGCACTGATGATGAGTTGCCAGTTTTCTGTGCTGCATTGCACTAAAAGCTCTGACGTTATCAATCCCTTAGGAACCCAACGACCATTTTCTTAAGAGCTTTTAAAGTTAATTAAACACATTTGGTTTTGTTTGTTCATTTTGGGAAGCAGCAATTAACAGACCCCCCCCCCCCCCCCCCAAAAAAAAATAAATAAATATATAAAATAAAATAAATAAATAAACTCAAAACATAAGGCCAAATTTGACCCTGTAAATTCTCCAGGGATAAGCCAAGTGTGCAGCAAGATCATGCAAGAAAAAGGTTTATTGTAAGTGGTGTGTAATGATATATTTATATCCCTACCATCCAACCAGATTGATCTGTCTGGGGCCAGTTGCTAATCAAATAGACCCAATGAAATAAATTGAATCTATTGATATTGGAAAATATCATTTGGGTTGATTTACAATAGATTTATTTTGCTATAACCGGAAAACAATCAAGTGTCATCACAGTGGACAACACACGTGATGCAACAAAAAATGATCAACCATCATCACAGTCCAATGTTTTGAAACCCTTTGAATTTAGCAAATACTTGATCATACATTGAGTTAGAATGTTCTAACAGTTTGTATTATTTTCATGTGGAAAAACAACAGTGGGCTGAACTTTATCAAACTAAAATGTGAACGGATTTGACATTAATTCTTGTTTACTTGTTTGTACACATTCAATTACACTTGGTTATCTTGCAAGAAATACAAGGAAACTGGAAAACTTGACCAGCACTGTTCAGTACCGGGTATTTATCTCTGAGTCAGACTGGTCGAATGTTTGACTAAAGATGTCCTGGATCGATTTTAGTTCAGTGAATCGAATCAAATCAGATCGCTCAAAACGAACCAATATCATCTATGAATTGACAGCCACAAATATGTTATGAATAGAATCGTTAAAATGAATCGTTACACCCCTACTTTATAGTGAACTATGAATGGTCAAAAGTGAAACAGCAACTGATCTAGATTTCTCTGTCAAATTCAGAGCTGTCCAGAAAAATGTTCTGTTTTGGCCTTAAATCGGCTCGGAAATGTACATTTGCTCCCCCATCAGCTGTTTGCCAAAAGCAAATGCATGTGTTTTTCAGTGTGATTCACATTAGCTCTGCTATTTCGCTCCAGAGTGCATGAATAATATATAACTACAGTGCTTCCATAGAAATCTTTGTTACAAGACATCAACTTAGATACTTCCTGGACCTATAAGCAATCAATACTGGATAGATCCAAATATCCATCTGGTTTAGTTGCAGATTGAATCTATTTAACATAAATGCTATGTACTCTGTAGAAGGGCTGCAGGATATAAGGACAACTCGCAATGTGTGATATTAGTGATCAATACTGTAATAACGATATGACTTGCAATACATGAACATAAAGCAAAACAAAAAACAGCTAAATACATCGTTCCCATTTCACTGTAAAAGTTTTATTGAAATAAATACTCCAAATGACCGTCTACATCGGGGGCAAATTAGTTCAATTACAATTGGTCAAATGGATGCAGGGCTCTATTTAATATGTTAAAAAATTCAAGCTGGCAAAAGATTGTTTTACATTTAAAGGTACCCATTTATCGCAGTATACGTCGACTTTTGCGATATGCGTATTGTAAAGAATGATATTACCATGACGATAAATTTGCGATTGTATGTATTGTTCGCTATGGTTTTAAGAACTTCGTTCACTCATATTTAAAAGTAGTTTTTCAACCTTTAGTCGAAAATTTATCTTGTATTTTAGCTTTTATTTAATTATGAAAATCCTAAATTACAGACAAACTGTACAAATACAAGAGGAATCAAAAGTACAACATTCACTTCTTTAGACTCCATTGTATTTAGTGAAAAGTTTAAATGAGTATAACAAATCCAATTCTAAAGATTAGAATAAATAGTGAATGTACACGTTAGGGTTTCCTGTTTTGGACCTCCATTTTTAACCGTTGGCTCCTCAGTTTACTCGCGCTTGAGTCCTCCTGACGCCTGCTTAAATCAGACAGTCATGCCGCCGCTTTGCTTTTCAGCTTTAACATTTTTCAAAAAGGGGGTATTGTGAATCAGTACTGTCTTGTTAAGTGCTGTGGCCTGCAGTAAATAAGAACGAAGACTGCAGAGAGCGGGTACACTGCTGCTGTAAGCACTGGAAGAAAGTCAATAAATGTCTGAAGTCAGAGGCTGATATAATGATGTAGTTGTACTGGAAAAAGTGGCATGAATAATGCTGCTTCCAGAATGCTGTGACATCAGCCTTGTGAGACCATTACTTATGATGGTGTCTCTGATTTGACCTGAATTTAATTTTTGGACTATCAGTGCTGTGTTTAGGATTACAGAAACAGTTCACTTGTGTGTATGCTTGTCTGTGGTTAATTCTGATCCATCCATGAAGCTTTTTAGCTTTTACAAATGTATGTTTTCTAATAAATCCCTGTAATTATTTTCTATTTTAGTGACATGCATTTTTGGCAGAGAGTTTTAAAAGTTTTACTCAAAAAAATATGAAGTAAAAGAAAGAAAGTGGTAGCATGACAAGAATCTTTTAAGATGAAATTATTCAGCTTCTCATAACAAGCCGCCACTATAATTGTGCTCATGTGATGTGCCGACACGAGCCAGAGTACCTCAAACTCACTGAAATTAGATATGTTTGACTCATTTTTCTTTTTGTGTCTTGACAGTTTAGGTTACTGTCACCTGTGGCCATTATGTCTCATCTCTTTGTCCTCACGGTTACTGGATTAAGGATTAAAAAAGGATGAAAATGATTTTACGTCTGGGATGCTTTGTCATGTAGTTGGTCATGACGCGGTCAGATGGTCTGTAACCCAAGAAGTTTAATCCAAATGATTTTATGAAGCTAAAGCACAGTGGAAAATAATGCACATGTAATACAAAATTACACATTTTGATAGACATTTACAATTTAATGGAAGCATAGAAGCAGTAGCTATGGAAATAAAGAAACTGATTGCACATTTTGAAAAAGACAGTGCTTTGAATTGCGTTTTTGTCCAGTTTTAGGATATCTAATCCCCGTTGTTCCGATGGTTACTTGCCCCACCCCATAGCTTTCTTGTAGTATGGCAGCAGAGGTCAAGGAAAAGGTGAACCTTTCTGACACTATGATATCATACTGACTGTAAGGTGATCCTGGTCAGTGTTATGTCTCGAGGAAGCCCTCAGTCCATTGGGGGCCTTAGGGTCTGCCATTACAGAGTTAGAAAAATCATTTAATGTCTTTGCCTTTATGAATCAGAGAGCCACAAGCTAAACTTGGGTTACTGCTTCTGTTGTTTCTGCTGTTTAGATTGTCAGATTTGATCTGTTTTTACATTTTCTTTTCCCATCCCAGCAATGATGATACACATATTATGTCATGACTCAGTTTGATTTTCTTTAGCAAGAAGACAAACTTCTTTGAGCCAATTAGCATGATAAAACTCTTAAAGAAGCTACTTTTTCACCCCCAGCTTTAGACTTTAGATTGAACCAACCCCCCTCTATTTTCACCTCCTGTTTTTCTTTAGTTGGCCTCATAGTAACTGTCCATTCAAATCTACCAAAGCCCATTCATGTGAAAGACTCAAAGGGAAGAATAGACGTGCTGCTTATTTATTAGAACAATCAGAAAGAGCAAAGGGTATGGAGCTGGGCCTTACAGTCCGGCATCCCATGCACACCCACCGGTAATGCTTTTCTCGGCTCCCTCCATTCTCTATCTATTTAGCATTCCTCCATTCTTCCACAGTGCTGCTCGGCCTGGACAAAAGCTCGGTGGGAAGCAGGGCTGCCGAGATGAGAGCTTTCAGAATATTACTTTGTAGACCACGTGTTTGCTAAAAGCACAAGACAATCTGCAGCTTCAGAGGAAACATAAAACTTAGATCTGATGAAAGTAAGTGCACATAAAGAAAAAAAAAACAGTTTGGCAAATCTAAAGGGACAGAATATAATTTTAGAAATGCAGATTTTGAAGTCACAAAATGTTTGACAGTAGTTAAGGGGTTTATGGTGCACTGTGGTGGTAAAGCTAGGATGATTTTTGGTTATGTTAGTTAAAAAAAAGTTCCCGTATAGATTGAACTGACGTCATCAGTTCTGGATGTGGAATGGTCTTTATGTGAGGGATTGCATGATTCGTTTTTTGATTCTAAATTGAAAAACAAATGATACACAAATTATTCAAGCAGTAGCAGTTTGACCACATATTATAGAAAAGCAGACAAAAACAAGAAAATTACATGTAAGCTAACCTCGATGCTATTTTGTATTTATTAAAGCTACAAAGCTGCAGCTTTATCATCTTTTCGTTGTTCTTGCATGATAGGAAAACTCTGATGATCCAGCAGCATTTAAACGCATCACATCAGATTTGTGCATAAATGCGGCTTTGTGTGTGCGTAACAAGCGATTTGTGCGCAAGTTTTAAAAATGTATGTGTGTAGTTAGTTTCAAGCTGTTGTAATTTTAAGTTGCGCATCTGTACATTGTATTTTGTATTTTTTTATTTAGTAATTTTTGTACTTATGCGCAAAATGTATTGTATGAGTTACAAATCAAGAATTATGCACGCACAAATCCAAAGTTACGCACAAATCAAGAATTATGCACGCACAAATCGGGGTGATATATTTGCTCCATAGGCATCTAGCTAAAAACTGTACGGCTGGATATCTCTGATGTTGCTTGCGTTTTTGTTTTGTTTTTTTGCTGCACTTCTGTTAGCTTGGGCTTGTGAGGTGCTTTAAGCGAGTGGGAGAGATTGTAAACAAAGGGATGACGAGAAATTAACGGAGCTAACTTGTGCGCAAACAGTCTCAAGATGAGAATTTCTGATGAACTTTTGCGGCACTGCAGAAAATATGTCTCAAAAATGACACAGGCTTTTTGATTTTGGCTAAAAACTGCACAAATTCAATTAAAAGACCACTGGGAACATTTTTACAATAGAAAAAATATATAGTTGGAGTGGGACTTTAAGTAGGATATAGTATAACCAATGTGCAAAATGTGTTTGTACCACTGAATTAATCAGTACATTCACTCTTCATTTAAAAGTGCTGGATGTACTGGTAAGTGATTGATGCCCCTATATCTATACTTTACTACCAGTTGAACATTTATTTTGAAGGTATTGCTTCAGAGAATAGTTAACGTGGACAGTCTCATTGCTTCAATTTCAGAGGCAAAACAAAAAAGATTTTCTTTTGTAAGGGTCATGAGTTATTTGAAGACTAATTTATGTCGATTTTAATTACTGTACTTTTAATGTTACTTTTGAATTTTCTTAAAAAATACTACATTCATTTCTATTTTCTGTATGTACCTTGTCCCTCTGAATGATGTGCTTTCTTACACTCTAGAGCAGGGGTCAGCAATGTCTATGACATGAAGTGCCAGTTTGAAGTTTTCTCCTTAACAACTGTGCCATCACTAACTATAATGCGAACGCTGTTGTTGTTGTTCACCTTTCGGTTTATCCCGTTAGGGGTCGCCAAAGCAAATCAGCTTTCCTTGATTTGCACACGTGGTTTGGGAGAGAGATTTACGCCAGATGCCCTTCCTGCGACAAAACCATGTATTTTCAAGGCAGAGGGAGACCCAGTTAAACAGCAATGTGAAGGGTCTTACCTAAAGAACCACACTGCATTTTAGCTCATTGCTACCCTGGAAAGCAAACTCGGGTCCTACACCCAGCCAACTAAACTATCCAACCACCTCTAATCATACTGCAAACTTTAATACAAAGTAATACAAATACATTTCTAATATATCTGAAATGTTATTTAATTCACCAAAAGCAAGTCTAACAGATTTTTTAAATGTATTTTGGTATTTACTAAAAAAGTGCTTTCATAACAGCACTGCACAAGGAAAACAGGCAAATTTGAAATAGTATTGCAACTATGTTTATTTGAAACAAGAAGTACTGCATTTGTGGTATTTAGACTCTTTAGACCAAAGTATTTTTACAGATTTATTGTTAGTTGAAAAACTAGTGATGTAAAGCTGACTGTTTCTAAACATTACAGAAATGTTACTGTTTCTAAAGAAAAAGGCACTGCGACATGTTGAAAGCACAGTGTTCTTTTGACATTATTAGAGTAGATTTTATGATTAAGGATGGGACAATACTCCATTAAATACCAAACTAAGTTACACCAGTGAATCGAAATCATGGGGAAAGTAAATCATTGCATCTCTTATTACCATACATACATTTACAGTATGGTAAAGATCATCAATCTTTGCAGACTTTTGTGAATTCTCTGTGTTCTTCTAGCTAGACCCAGACCTGAATTTAAATTGGATGAATGTTTGGACTTCTAAAGAAACCCTAACACAAACTTAAGCTGTTTGGAAGCTTTTTTGTCATGCATTGTCCTGTTGCATGATCCAGCTTCAGCCAAGCTTCATTAGTCAGACAGATGGCCTCAGTTTGACTCCAAGAGTCCAATTGTGAAACCCGCTCATGGCGGTGGGGTGGTCCATGTGTATTTGTTCTGCTTCATGCCATTCTAATGCATGCACATCCTGTTGTCTAGTTATCAAGGAGTCACACATTTTTAAATATCTGGTTTTCAAGTTGTCAGTCGTGGTGTATCGCTAAAGATAACTATCAGACTTATCTGAAAACTCAAAGCAAATCACAATGTTTTTATGCTGAACAGGAAATGGAGACAAATGGATGAAGAGGAACAAAGGACATGGTGGTGTCGGGCTTGTGACTTCCTTCGTCTTCAGACCCAAAGGCCATTCATTATGTCTATCTGAGCCTGATCATAGATGATGCCTGATTGATTATTGGGGATTTCTAGGGGGCTTTTAAAGATGCACATGCAGTTGTCATTGTTGTTCTTACAGTAGAGACTACCATGTTTGCATGCCTCTGCCTTAAATCCAACTGTATTTTAGAGTTTTATGTGATGAACCGTCTGCTCATGTTGATGTTCCAGTTGGGTATTAATTTGAGTCACATCAGTGGTAGTAGAACCACATCATCATCAACCACATCAAGCTCAGACTGGCAGCTGTTTCTTTTTGCACTTTGCTGTGAGTTGTCCAACTGCAGGCCAGAACTGTGAGATGTTCAAAATCTGGTGATTCACAGCCTGGTCACCTCATTCTCAGCTGTTGTTTTTTCAACAGAGGTCCTAAAGCCGGAAAGTCGGTGCAAAGTGGGACATTTTTAATTAAAAGAAAAAAGCAGAGTTTGTAGTTAAGGAAAGTGGCCTGATCCAGAGTTGACACAGTTGTTGCTCAGCCACTTGTTTGCTGCGTATCTTCACATGTGCTTGTCTGTTTGTGAATAAATATTTGAGCCGTGTGTGTGTTTGGGCTTCTATTAATGTCACTCTTACACATGCTTTCCCCGGTATGTGTGTATGTATGGGTCAGAGGTCACAGTCAGGCTTCAGGACAACAACAGAAGGCTGAAATAGACCTTTTGGCCCCATGTGGACTAAGTCTGCTGTCCAGAGAGGAGCAGCCTCCCACTGCAGTATAATGGACAGATGTTACAGGGTGTGAGCACATTTTACATGTTTTTTTCCTCCAGAAATGTAAAGATGGGACATTCCCAGGAAGGGCTGGGTTTAATCCTTGGCATGAAAAAAAGACTATGGCTTTAAACAGAATGCTTGGGAGAATTTCAGGTTTTCCTCCTTAACAAATCCAGTATAATCTTTTCTAAACGGATAAAAAAAACATGCTTAAAGCATAATGAGACTGCAAATAAGCTCTCTTAACAGTTGGATGTGTGTTTCCATTTGGTAAAGGGATTGCTTCCATGTATCAGTGGAACTTTTGCAAACACAGTTCTTTGAAAACAACAAAAGCACAGCTTTGTTTTAATCTGAAAGGGCTTCTAGAGTTTTGACTTAAAAAAAAAAAGGATCCTCATAACAACGGAGTTTGGTCAACACCAAGAGGAACATGTAATCCAGCTGCAGATAACACAGACGCTGCCATGATCCAGTTTACTGGCCTGGGAGAATAATTATTCAGACAATCCCTTTTTTTTTTAACCAATCCTATAGGATTTAGAAAATGAGTTCTGGCTTGAACTGTGGTTTCACATTTGATGGATTTTTTTTGTCCAACTGTTCTCAGGAAGACTCTTTGCGAGAGCGTGACCCCTGAACGAAGGGGGAGGATGGAGTTGGGAAGAGCCTGCATATGTGAAGGCATAGGGGCTAATAGGGGTTGATGAGGGAAGGAAATCAAGAGATGGAAGTGTTGGGGTCACTGCACAGAATCCTCTTGACTGAGCGTGTCTGATGGTGCTTTATAGAGTATCATAGATTAAGGATGGAGGGAGGATTTAAAGTCATAAATCAAAGTGTCCAAGTGTGGGAACATTTGATTTAGCTTTAAAATTTT
This sequence comes from Adrianichthys oophorus, assembly GCA_036245035.1. NCBI lineage: Eukaryota > Metazoa > Chordata > Actinopteri > Beloniformes > Adrianichthyidae > Adrianichthys > Adrianichthys oophorus. The sequence goes on along the minus strand of BSAI01000073.1, from coordinate 20,482,629 downwards.
TGTCCAAAATTAGAATAGTAGATTTTTTTTGCAGTCACAGAGGTCACTCACACAGGCAGAATTCACAAACAGTTGAGTGATCAACTCTTAGAGTGATTCTCCTTTTTATGTAAAGTGAAAATGCACTTTGACTGATGTAATTACCTGATTAAAAACTGACTGATTGCTCAATGACTTTGACAACTGCCCTCATCCATTACCTTGATATTTTTTCTCAATCGTTTGAATAAGCCATCATTATTCTTTTGTATCCTTTTGGATACTTTTTTTTTACCTACTGAAGTTTATATCTAATAAACAATTTTAAAAGAAAATGTGTTCTCTATTTTGCGAAAATGTTTGTTCTCTATGAAAAGGGAAACTTGTTATTAAAAGTGTGTGACTTTTTTAATTTTAATGTTCACAATAATAATTAACTGCATGCGCTATACGTAAAAATATATTTTTAAACAAGGGACATGATGGTCATAAACTCTTAAGTTCTTGTTCTCTGCTTTAAAGCTCTACATCACATCACGATATGATCATCTTGTTGCACTACTGTTATTCAACAACATTTAAGCTGGATTTAGTTGCATGCATTTAGGTACAGTCAATATTTTGCACATTTTATCAAACAATTGATGAGGAAAGAGAACAGGAATTCATTTAGCCAATGCTTTTTAAGGACCGCTCTTGTACATAAAGGGTTGAGCCAGAAATAAAATAAATTATTTAGAAAAAAGCTGAAACCAAAAAAAAAAGCAACAATAAAAAACAAAGACATTACTTTAACTTGACTGTAAACTGAAGCACACTGAATAAATAAAAGGCAGGAAATAATGTTAACAACCCAGCAACAATGAGGCCTTGAAGTTGAATCATGGCATCTGGACGTCGAGTGTGTTTTTGGCGTTTCTAACATGCTCTTCTGACATTTTTCATTTTTCATGATGGAGGACATATATTAAGAAAGTTAATCTTAAAATTGTGTTTCCAAGTGTTTCTTTATTCAAATCATGGTGAATCAGGAGCAGATGAAAAAATGCCATTGGAAAAGCTTGTAGATATGATCGGCGGGCCACAAGCTGCCTGCTTCACTCCATTCGGATGCATCCGCTTGTAGACAAATAGATCCATAAACGTCTTTGTTTTCCTCAATGAGCTGGCATCTGACTCAAAACTGTACGGCTGGATAGATCCAATATTGCTCACCATTTTTGTTGCCCCGCTAATATTGTGCTCTGCAGAAACAGTCCTAGAAAACGACAGGTTTTTTTTTTATTTTGGGAACGCTTTTACAATAGATCAAAAGACGATTGGAGTGGGACTTTAAAAAAGTCTTTACCTTCAAGACAACATCACCTGGATGAATGAGAACTTTCATTGACAGGAATAAAGATAAAATCAAAGAAAACAGCAAGAAGATCTGAGATTCTTGCATACAGTTTTGTGTTTCCTTGTTTTTGGGTTGATGAAAAACTCAGAAGTTCAACAACGCTCTGAAAAAAATATTCATTTTTTTTAACTCTTGAATTTTGTCATCTGTCATTTGTGGCTTTAGGAAGCTAAATTTAAATGCTGAGAAAACCAAACACCCGCTCAAAATGATGATAATTGAATCAAGTGAGGGGGGCTGCACGGTGGCGCAGTGGTTAGCGCTCCTGCCTCACAGCGAGAAGGTTCCCGGTTCAAGTCCTGGCTGGGGGACCTTTCTGTGTGGAGTTTGCATGTTCTCCCCGTGCATGCGTGGGTTTTCTCCGGGTACTCCGGCTTCCTCCCACCGTCCAAAAACATGCTTCACAGGTTAATTGGTTATTCTAAATTGTCCCTAGGTGTGAATGTGAGTGTGCATGGGTGTGTGATTGTGGCCCCTGCGACAGACTGGCGACCAGTCCAGGGGTGTACCCTGCCTTCGCCCATGAGTAGCCGGGTTAGGCTCCGGCAACCCCGTGACCCCGAAAGGGATAAAGCGGATTGGAAAATGAATGAATGAATGAATCAAGTGATCATGTTGATATTAGCATACCTGATGGCATTGCTGTTCCTAAACACAGCTTAACGTTTGTCTGAATTAGTCTCTCAGATGTGAAGGGCCCCTGATTCAGACAGCTCTCAGGTGCCTTATCTAATCTGTGTGTTTACTCTGGGAATGCAGAACACCCTCACACATACCCCCCCTCCACACACACACTAATATCCATGCATGCTGGTTCTGGAGTTTGGCATCAAGCCTCCTGTTGGTGTTTTTTAAGCACCATCACACTCAACACTGTGGAATCTTCCCCAGGGTGGGTGTGCTGTATTGTGTGTCCATTCACCTCACACACACCACTAAAACATGACTCAAGCTCTATGGCAAATGCACATTTACTGAAAGATTATTTTTGCACATATGACTCAGTCTCGAACAACTGAATGGACTAAATTACAGTGAAAGTGTTAGTGATGAAGACGTCTCTGTGTCATCTTTGGGTCAGGTGTCTGTGTCTGATCCTCAGAGGCAGGTTGAACTCTTTTCCAGTACCGCTTTTCCATAAAAGTGTCAGTTTCTGAATGCATTTTTGTTACAGTATGTTCTGTTCATTCTACTCTCATAAAATCGAATCAGTTTTTTTAAACGCTAGTGTGAGTTTTTTTTTTCCAATGATATTTGTTAGAAATGCTCAGAATTAGATCATGAAGCTTAAGCTGGCCTTGAAGCTATCAATATTTTTTTTGTTTTGATTAGAGAATATTTATTTCAGAGAACAGTGGAAGGGTGCAGTAATAAGAAATCAAGTAGTGTCTGATCATTAAAAACCCACTCTGATCTTTTGTAAAAGCGTTCCCAGTGGTCTCTTAATTATAAATCAAAAACCCTGTATCATTTTCTAGGACAGTTTCTGCCGAGCGGCAGGAGTTGATTAGAAATTTGCTTCTGAGTTGCAGGCAGGACTGTTGATACAGAAGTAACCCCAGGCCCCTCTTCCCATCACCCAAAACTGACCTGTTCACACAGTTTCCTGCTAGCTTAAAGCCCCTCACATTCCCAACCTAACGTTACCGGTGCAACATAAATAGCGAGCAATATTGGTTCTATCCAGCCGTACAGTTTTGAGACAGAGTACAGCTCAGACGAGGAAAACAAAAACGTACATGGATCTATTTATCTAGAAGTGAATGCATCAGAATGGAGCATGGAGCTTGTGGCCTGTCCGTTGTATTTTCTACATAGCAAATACACTTTTCCAAGCAGCATGTTTTCATCATGTTCTCAGAAACGCAACTTTAAGCTCAATTTTCTTGACATATGTTCTCTATTATCATGAAAACGCCACAAGAACACATTTTCACTGGAGTGGGTCTTTAAGTATAATGCTTTATTTAGTCAGCAGTAAAGAGCTGTTCTGAATCAGGTGACATCTACATAAGTCAAAACAATGATTTGCTGGTAGTTTTAGGCAAAATGAGAGAAACTAAGATAAGAGTCAACCCATTAATCTTCAAACGCTGCTGTTATTTACCAGACCACCTGACACCACCATACCCACACATTGCACCTGCTCACAGTGTAGAAAAAAGGTAATAACTTCACTTAAAAAATTCCAGATCCTGCTGGAATGTTGTGTCAGAGGAAAGATCAAATCTTATCTGGTTTCAGGGATTTTTCTGAATTAAATCTTCGTAAATATGTGTTTGAACATATTAACTTATGGTCTTTTTTTAAGGGTGGTCATTGTGTAGCCATCTACATTTGTTATGGGGGATGACTAGTATTAATAACCTTCAACTTGTAGCATAATCTTTAACATCAAAATGATTGAATAGAATTGCTTTGAGTTTACAAGTTTTCCATTTCATTTCTGAATTTACACATTTTTGATAAATTTTTTAACATGTTCTTTTTTGTTATGGAAAGTAGTTTAACCAAAACCAAGTAATTTAAACTGAATAAAAGTAGAACTTTCAATGATAAAATTGTGATTTTTTTTTTATTTGCAAAAAATCAAACAGTAAGCTTGTCTTTGTTTTAAAAAATTACATTTACTGGATTATTGAGTCATCTTTTTAAAACAATACTGCTTTTTTATCATCTGAAGAATTATAGCTCAATGTGCTTTGTGTCTATAAATACATGTGGCAGCAATGAAAAGGTAACAGCCAAACTACAAAGGGTCAACATGTACGAAATTATTTTGTGCATGGACCTATCATGTTTTTATTGCTTATAGTTCCTGAAAGCTTGTATTTCAGAGTATAATAACTTCAATAGTGTTTTGAATCGCAGTGCAGTAACAATACAAAAAGCTACAATAAGTGATCGCAGCATCCCTTTAGTTGTTACACAGCTTTAGCACAGGAAATTCAAGGTCAGACTGGAAAAGTCTGTTGGTCCGGATCAAGTCTGCTTCATGTGGTTTGGATCCAGTCCTGAACCTTGCATTTGGTCCGTATTCAGACTACTGGAGATTTCAGTTTGCGACCAAAGCTTGTAAACAAAACCATGTGTCTAAAGATCTTTTCAGTCATAGGCCAGGGATTTCGAGGGTGGTGCAAAGCAACGAGAGAAAGAATAATGAAAGTCCTAAGCTTTGCAACCCTTGTCGAGATAGTTCACTTATTCAAACTTTATATTTCTCTGACCACTGAACATCTGTATAAATGTCAGATACAACACTTTTTATTGCTACTGTGGTACGGTGGAGGCAAGCTGCAAGGCGGTTACTGAACACTATGGCTACCTATGACGGTACACTGATAAGTGTTTATGACATTGTTGTGAAAGCAGTGTGAGAAGCTAAGAGTATCACATTATACGTTGTTTTGATGAGCCTGCATTCATCCAACCACACTTGAATAAGTTGCTGTGTCTTAGTGTTGCTCAGTTTATTTTAAGTAAAGACCGGATACGGTGGGCATTATGGTTCAATTGTTCCGCTCCGAGCAAGCAGCCTTTTCCAGACAGAAAACTCAGAACGAAGCGGGGCTCTGTCTGATTGGATTTGGAAATGGTTTATTTCAAGCAATCAAACCAAGAATAATCCTTTAACAAGGCAACAAACATGGTATAATCATCCAAACAATTGATTGTAATACCGGTATACTCACACGTTCAACAAGTAGTTAATTAAATTTTTACTAATTACAAACAAACATGTTTGCCTTTTTGCATATAGAATGACACAATGAAACTATTAAATATTAAAATTGTCACAAGAAGTTCAGTAGGTTGTTTAAAAGGGAGCGAGAAGAAGAAAACTTATTTAATCCCACCCCTGCGACTGGAAACAAACCTAGACCAACTCAAAATATGGATCCGAGAGTGCTTCCTGGTCGCGAACCAGGGTCTGGTTGTGTGTATTCAGACTGAAAATGTGTTCCAGATTATCGGGGGAAATGAACTCTGGTTCACTTTAAATGAACCAAATGTGTCCAGTCTAAATACACCCTCAAATACCAACATGGTTTTATATCACTACTGCTGGAATAGAGCCTCTTTATTTTTCTAGAGTTAAAACTTCTGATCAAATGTAACCTTTATGATTCAAAGCAAAGTGTTGTTTGTTATTCTACAGTTTTATAGGCTAACATAATTTTCTGTTAACAAAAACAGATTTTTGTGATTATTGCTAAAGCACCACAGCTTGATCCAATAATTGTTACAGAGTCAAAGCATTGTATTTGTTTTCTATGAGTAATATTAAATTTCAATTCTAGAAGAACTTTTTCCAAATGTTTTTCTTACACCATTTTTCCCCTCTGGCTGCATTTCCTGCCCGTTTCTCTCCATTGCACGTGCACTGCACTTGCTTGGTGGAATGCTGCTCAACACTCCGTTTTTAAATAGCATCCCTGCCTGAATGAGCCACTCCTAATATGGCAGAGGGCAGTGACACTGGCCCCAAAATATCAGCAACCCCCTCACTGAGAATAAAACATTTCCTTGGCTTGACTGTAAAAGCTGGCTGGTGATGGATGTGCATGTATGTTGATGTCTAGAAGGTATGTCACTTGGAGATGTCAGAGCTGCTATCAGTCAAAGATCATACAATGATTATAGGCATACATTATCCAAGAAGAAATTAAGCTTTAATTAGCTGCACATGTTTACAGTAAATTTATGCGGACGAGTTCAGTTTGCGATGTGAAAAGAAATGGATCAAATACTGAACAGATTCAATTCAGATTCACAAGCTCATCATTCCGTTTATCGTTTGACACCATTTGATTCAATATTTTTAGATTCCCATTCAGAATCCAATGTTTTTTGAGCATGAAAAAACATAATTATTAATTTAAAATAAACAAATCAAGTCAGAGTTCTTTCTTTAAAAAACTAACAGAAAAGTTGTTTTTTATGAAGAAATTTGGATCATTTTGAATTCATCACTAAATATGAACTCTTTGACATACAGCAATTAGATGCCGCTGCTTTCTCCTTCAGGATTCTGGTTGGTGCACCATGGGCAGCAGGGCGGGGCTTGTTGAGGGGCAGTCGACCTGGAGCCCTGTTCAAGTGTCCAATCACACCAGAGGAGTATGACTGCGAGAGAGTCGATATTGATGGAGACGGTGAGTTGAAATGAATGTTAGTGAGGGAACCTTCAGCTAAAAAGTTAGTCTCCAGGAAAAAAAAAAAAATATGAAAGCTTTCAAGAAATGTACTGTTTCCTTGTCTTTTGTGATAAAAAATTAGTTAGTTCTCTAAATCGTTGATTGTATTGTACTCAAGCAATCAGGGAGTGATCATAAAACCAAGCATTTTGTTCCCAGTTTACAGGTGTTTTAATACAGTAGATTGTTTTTTTTAATCAAGTCATTCGTTTTTGTTTTCTGACTTTTACACCAAAAAAAAAAAAAAAAAAGATAAATTCAGATTTAAAATGTAGGTGACTATCAAAAACCTTCATGTTTTACACTTTTATGTAAAAAACATTTACAACTAATGCCTCATTAAAATGACACTAAGAGGTATTTATATGACATAGTAAAAAAAACTAAAAACAAATAGTTTTTGCTAAATAATATAAACTATTGTTTTTTATGTTTTTTTTTTCTCAGTGAGTTTGAACAGAGAAAACAAAGACAATCAATGGCTTGGAGTTACAGTCAAGAGTCAAGGAATAGGAGGCAAGGTGGTGGTGAGTAACAATACCTTTACAGAAAAACCAAAAACACCTTATTAAAAAATGATATGCTTTGCATACATTTGGAGCTTTAGTTATTCTGTGAAGATCCTATATTCCTAAAACAGGAAGCAAATGTTTTCCTGTTTCCCATCAGACTTGCGCTCACCTGTACGAGCTGAGACAGCGTGTAGGTGAGACTTCAGAGACCCGGGATCCCATCGGACGCTGCTACGTCCTGAGTGAAGACCTAACGGAGCGAGATGACCTGGACGGAGGAGAGTGGAAGTTCTGTGAGGGTCGGTCACAGGGACACGAGCAGTTTGGCTTCTGTCAGCAGGGCCTGTCTGCCAGCTTCACTCCAGACAACAACTTCATTCTGTTTGGGGCTCCGGGCACATACAACTGGAAAGGTAATGTTTGTGAGGGAGACAACAGCAGATTTACAGAGGAAAAAAAAATAAAAACAATCAGAAATTGTGTGCGCTTGTCTGTGTAGAGGGTCATAGGATAAAATTGAAAAACCAAACGTAACCGTTTTATTATTTAGATACAAGCGTATTTCTATTTTCTAACTTTACAAAAAGAGGACAGAGAGGACATCGTTTCCTTCATTTTTATTGTCTGGAATGTTTTTATTTGTAAAGTATTAACTCTGATATCTAATAAATGTAATTTGTGTACAAAACATCAACAGGAAGATAAGCAGAACTTTATAGAACTGTAAAGACTGATGTCTGCAGTGTTACTCCAAGAAAACAAAGATGCTGATATAGAAACTAACATTGTGTTTCTGCACAACTCCACCTCCTTGCTGATGTCATAGCCGTGCTGGGACATGGTGACCATCCACCAACTACTCCATCCATCTGGACCATTCAGGGTTGCACAGCACTCAATGAACAAGGCTGTTTGAAAATGAGTCTTCATGTATGTGTGGGTCCACTGCAGCCGTTTCTGCTTAGCAGTGTTGTTTAGGTGGGGGCACATTGAAGGTTTACGTAAAGCTGCAAGCTTCTGGAGGATCTTTCTTCACCTAGATATTTGTAGGACTCCAGAGACACAATCAGCTTCAAATATGTGCTTGCTGCTTTGTGATGGTATTTTAGCAGCTGCTCTCTTAATCTGGTGTATTTGTCCAGCCGAAACCCTCCTCATTCTGCACCAACCCGTATGTGCGCTTAATCAGCCACAAATCTCATATTAGTAAGATGATAATGCTTAATGTATATTCAAGGTGTTCATACCTTGTCCAATGCATTCAAATAGTTCCCACTTTTCAGCTGCAGAGATCTTTTCCTTTCCCATAATCCTTGAAAATGTTGATCTGCTTAATGTGGGACGTCCTTCTTTAGTAGTTTTCCTTTAATTGAGCTCACCTGGCAAGCTAATGATCACAGGTGTCTGAGATTGAAACACACTATCATCCACAAGTTTAAATTAAATTTAAAAAAAGATCCTTTTGACACTTAAATACAATTTGCATAATAATTTTGAACGCTAAAGAAAGTAGTTAAAGAAACAGTGAAGTCTGGATTTGGATGTGTTCATAGCAAAGCATATCTGTGGTTTATTCAACTCTTGTGTCTTGTTGCCTTGCTGTGCCATCACCCATTTCCCTTTCAGGTGAGATGCGGGTCCAGCTCCTAAACCAGACTCTGCTGGACCTTGGTCTCTATGACGATGGACCATATGAGGTGGCAGATCAAAAAGAGCTTAATGCCCAACTCATCCCTGTGCCCTCTCACAGTTATTTGGGTAGGATTTGCCCTCCCTGCTCGCTGCTGCTCGTGCACAGGAGAGAGAGGGCCGGAGGAGGATGACATCAGGGCTCAGACCACACCCCCCAGCATGGATAACTTTACCGCAGACACAGTGGCAACTCAACTGTCTCTGGCTGGGGGAGGAAAGACTTGTTTTAGTATCTTTGTCATACCCTTAAGATTATTTCTGGCTGAACCTGTCAACGTCTGACTCATAATACCCCTGAATACGACTCTGGCTTTTTTTAAAGAACACTTTCTCACAATGGGAAAAGGACTACACAAAAATGCCTGGGGCTAATGGTGGCATGACACAAATTGTTATGATGCCATCGACATACAAGGAAATTATTGTGCCTATCAACCCACCTCCAAAGGTGTTATCCTCATTCCAGCCTGAGACTGGAAAACTGACCAACATGCCAGAACTTTAGAGGCCGTCTGAGCCCAGACCGCCATCCCTCCACCGGGTACCCCGTGGCTCTGCAGGGCAAACCCCTGTAGCCCCACAAAAGCAAAGCATCAACCAATCACAAGCTGTCTCACCTGCACCCCCCCCCCCCCTTTTTTTCTCCCCTCACCATTCACCACCTCATCACCCCCCCACTCCTTGTGTTTCTCTCTTGCGTTTGTTTGGGCCGTAGGGCTCTTGTTCATGGCTAGCCCTGTTGAAGATGCGCTGCTGTACAAAACCCTGGAGCCCTCCAAGCACCCCACACCTTTTGAGGACGTAGCTCATAATAGCTACTTAGGTTTGTAGGCGTGACGTGTTGTTTGGACTGGAGTGGGCGTGCAGTGGACGTAGTGTCTGTTTCCTCTCTGTCTTGTCTGAATATACATTGAGATCATGCTAGAACGTATCTTAGACTTTATAGGACAACTATTTACAACTGGATGATATTAATACAAATTAATCCAATTGTATTATTGTTTACCTCATTACTTTTTGGTTTTATTTTAATTTTCTCTATTTCTCTCTAAGAATGCTTTTACATAAAGAAATAGTTGTCGTTTTTCCAGTAGATGGAGGCTTTTTTATTACTTTTTCATTGTAGAGTTCTGCTCTTTTTAGCCTTTAAGTTACGGTGGCCCTGAAGTGCAAATCACATCAACAAATCACTCGACACAAAAACATTTTAAAGATCACAATGCAATTAAAAAAGCAAAATATATATGAAAAAACAAAACAGATGGTCAAACATTTTAGAAAACAAAGCAAAATTCCAGAAACTAAAATGTAAAAACAAAAAACATTTTTTGGAAAACAAAAGTAATTTGTAGAAAACACTTTTTTTTTCTTTTTTACTTTTTATATTTTGGTTTCTGGAATTTTGTTTTGTTTTTATAAAATGTAAGCTGTTTTTTTAATATATATCTTGCTTTTTCAATTGTCAACGTAAATGTTTTTGTGTCAAGTGATTTGTTGATATGATTTGCACTTCAGGGCCACCGTACTCTGGTTTGTTCATCTGTCTGCATGCGTCTATCCGGATGAAGCTTTCCAGTGCATGATGGTGATGGATTTCCTGCTAATAGTTTTAACAAAACCATGTCGAAGGGTTTAAATACCACAAACCAACACAGTTCCTGTTCAGGAAAAGAAATTGCAGGAATTCCAAATTGTTGAAAGGTTCAGAAACTTTCTAAATACCTCAAAATAAAATAATATTAATAATAGCATTGTTGCTATTGCAACACAATCTTTAAGACAAGTCTGTACATTTTTTGGCTGGCCAGCTTTTACTTAATTTTAGATTTTATGAAGAGTTCTGAAAGTACTTTGAGGTTTACTTTAATTGTAAATCATCTATAAGTTAACATTTATGAATAATTATGAATATGAATGACATTTTCAATGTACTTAAAGAGGTACTAGTATTTGATTGCAGCCATATGAAATGAAATACTTTCAAAATCATCTGTTTTTGTCTTTTTTCAGTCTGTCTTTAAATATAGTAAATGTCTCAGATAAACAGAAACATTTTCCTTTATTTTTCCTTGGTTATTGTTGAATTACAAAGATCATTCTTTGTTAAATGTGAGGATCCACCATAATTCTCTCCATTCACATACCTCCAAGCCAGCTTGCCCTCTTTTTTTTGTTTCCTTGGTTACCCTAAATCCCGCATGATCTTTTATCTATTGGTCCTAACTGATGTGTGCATGGTTTCCACAATGAAGAAATTGCTGCTCACTTGTATCTCAAATGGCTTTGAGTTGTTTGGTGTGATATTGTCCCATAAATGTAGTAATGTTCTAAATTTTTTTGCATCTATTAAGGCCACATGATTGGAATTACCAAATGAGATCCAAAGGCAATGTTTAAAACTTCAGGTTGTGAACTATTTAAAACAGACATGAAATTAAATCCCACTCCAATCATCTTTAGATCTATTTTAAAAGTTTTCCCAGTGGTCTTTTAATTATGATTATATCGTTTTTAATTTGTGTTTAAGTGGATGCATCAGAATGGAGTGTAGCAGAGCTTGTGGCCTGCCGATTATAGGTCCTACGTCACATCGGTTTGCTTTTTCGTTTTTGTGTCTGCTCCTGATTCACAAAGATTTGAATAAATAAATAGTCTGAAATGCAATTTTCAGCTTTTTTTTCTTTATATATGCCCTCCATTGTGAGCAAAATGTTACAAGAATATGTTAAAAGCCCAACACGATTTTCATTAGAGTGGGTCTTTAACTTTTTAATCACTTTAATGAATAAATTCAAATTTTATCAGTTTTAATTAGTAAAAAAGTCTACAAATATGATTTTTTGAATAGTTCTTATGTTTACATTTTTTTTTTCAAGACATTCAAATTTAAACTTCACATTAGATCAGTGAGAAGAATGTTATAAAAACTGTATTTTACAACGTATTTATTTTATTACTACCATAAATAAAATTCAAGGTTAAGAAGTGCGAACCAATATCTTGAGGTTGCCATAGCTCCTGCTTTCCTTGTTACAATCATGCAGCAACCTCTTTACTTGAAAAGCCTTTTGCTCCTTTCAGCTTTTACTCCTTAGTTAGGTTTGCAGCCCTGACCTTGGTGCAGGAATGCTGGGTAAAAACCCCCCTGACAGAAGTAGCACCACAGCTCTAGTCTTTTTGGTTTACAGGAGCTGCAGTGTTGCATTCCACACCTGCATCCATGGAGCTTCTCACTGTTTGCCTCTGTTTTGCCTCCCTCTGCATGTTTACCGCTGACTAACACATGTTGTGTCTCTTGGTTGACCTTTCTCCACTTTTTTTCAAACCCTCTGCCTGCTTTTAAGATTGAGTTCGTGCTAATTTGTGCAGCTTTTTTATTGCTCTGCAAGAGATGTTTTGCTCACTGTTGCAGCAGATGGAAATGTTCCTCATCTCCTCCACTCACTCAAACACATTCCAACAGTCCATCACACATAAACACAAATGAAGATGGGCTTATTTTTTTAAGCACACCGAGTGATGGAGCTTCCCTAAGCAAAAACTCGGATTAATGCTCCTCTGCTGTGTTTACAAACTGCCTCCACCAAAGGCAACTGATGCAGAGCTACAGCATAATGAATCTCATGAAAGACTAAAGGAAGGACCGCACATCTTCTCTTTCTGAGACCACCCTCTGCAAACACAGCACACCAGGCATTTATGCTCATCACAGCAGAGGGATAAAATCAATACTCACTCAAGGCACACATTTCATTACTCAAAGATTGCGCATTGAGAGGAGATGAGCCTCTAAACCCCATGGTCAATACTAATCCCACCCCCCACATCTTTGCTCCTTCCTTCCCGCCTCTGCCAGGGTTTTCAGTAGACTCAGCGATGAGTCTAATGAGCCTCGGGGAGCTGACCTTTGTGGCCGGAGCGCCTCGGGCCAATCACACAGGGGCTGTGGTGCTGCTAAAGAAAGACAATGTGTACCGGCTGGTGCCGCAGCACATCTTCTGGGGTGAGGAGCTGGCATCCTCATTTGGGTACTCTGTTGCCACCACAGATCTCAACAAAGACGGGTGAGAAAAAGGCTAGCCAAAAACCAAAGACATAACCAGATGCATTTTGAGGATCATAAATATAAGCTCACTTCTTTGTCATTAAATACATGTGTACCTACAGTTTTTTAGCATTAGTAAGAGTTGTTTTTGTTTTCTGATTCATCTTGAAATATGATGTTCAGCTGGACTGACCTGATTGTTGGAGCTCCAAACTTTTTTGACCGGAAGGCGGAGATTGGTGGAGCTGTGTATGTGTATCTGAACCCTTTTGGCCACTGGGATGATCAGGCTCGGCCCATTCGTCTCAATGGAACCTACGATTCCATGTTTGGAATGACGGTCTGCAATGTTGGAGACCTGGACCAGGACGGATATGGAGGTGAGACTAGTGTTTTAACCTAATTATTCGACTAAATTAAGGGTCTGCAACCTTCAGTACTCATGGAACCGTTCGGGTCGATTTCTTACTGACAACATCGCAGTGGGAGCCGCAAAGTCTTTCTTCATCTTTTAGAAAAATAAATACAGATTTGTATTTTTGCTACTGTTATGATAAATATAAATGTAATTTTGTTATTGGCATAAATTAAACATGAGAGAAAATAACTTTTTTCAATGTAATAGTTTAATTTTTGACAAAGGGTCACATGACTTACTTTCAAAATAAAAGACACCCTGTGTCACATAGGATCATCTAAGTGTAGTAAATTAGTAGGTAGTGCAATGTCACCAGTAATAATAATAATAAAAATGTTTGTTTCTGACATTTGTGGGGTATTTCAGTTGGAAACTTGGAAATAAAAAAATAATCAAAGCGAATTAAGTGACTCTTACTGTATTTGCACTTAAGGTGCACTTAAAATCCTTGAATTTGTTCAAAAATAGAAAATTCTCCTTTTTGCTGCACCTTAAGTAAAAATTCTGGTTAGAATTCCTGACTTCAAATTGGTTTTCTGTGGTACACTGTGCTCATAAATCTGTCAGAGTGTTTAGTACTACTTTGGTAAACTATGAAGGACTAATGGATTGTTGTGTAGCATTGTGGGTACTGTAGTTAGGAGCCTCACAGAGTGATGAGTACTGTTCTTTTACTGTCTGTGGATGAGTTTGATTTTGTTTGAAGTAGTTTACATACCAATAACTATTTTGTTCTTTACTACTACTACTTACTTATTTTTGTACTTTATGGTTACTTTTATAAACTAAAGACCTTTTATTTTTTCTGTAAGCAGAGAGCCACAATGGAGGGGTAGAAGAGCCACATGGGGCTCTAGACTCTTCAACCAAAGCGTTAATCTTCCTAAATTGTGTACCTGATTTCACCTCTAAATCTTTGGTTTAATTTGTGAATTTCTTGTTTAAACAGAGCCATGTTCTATTTTTTCACTTGAACTCTCGACTGTGCTTTAAAGGCTGTGATAGTCATAGATAAATCTGCTTTATTTCTGCACAGATATTGCTGTGGGAGCTCCATTTGATGGAAGTGGAAAGGTTTTTATATACAGAGGCTCAGATGCTGGAATTGAAACTAAACCTGCTCAGGTAATCCCAGAATTGCTTTTGGAAGGAAATATAGAGAGAAGAATGCCACTGGACTAGTCAGGGGACATAAATGTGTTAATAAAGCACAATGTTTATTCATTCAGGTTCTGGATGGCAGTGACTTCGATGTGGGACGATTTGGATACTCAATCTCAGGGGGTTTTGACATTGATGACAATCACTACCCAGATGTGGCAGTGGGCTCTTTAAATGATTCAGTTGTTCTGTTTAGGTGAGATTTTTATCTAAAATGACATCTGATAAATCTTTAAATCCATCTTCAAAATGAAGCAAACATCTGAATATATTTTTAAATCAATGCGTTTTTATTTCTTCCCCTAAAGCATCTGTTTATTTTTTGTCTCTTCAAGGTCTCAGCCAGTAATTCATGTGATCAGAGACATTTCCATTGATCCTAGTTACATTGATCTGGAACAACAGAATTGCAAGGACAGCGAGGGAGTGTGGTAAGAACTGCCAATTCTAAGCTCCAGAGTTTGAGCTCTCATCTCAAACTCAAGTGTACAACGCTAACACAGCAAAACAAACATAATCCACAAACAGCAAAAGATAAAGAAAAGCAAGGTAATTAATTTGCAAATTAAAGGAAATGTTTGCAAATTTTAAGAATTTTTAAAAAGGGAGATTTTAAGTTATCATCCTTTTGTTCCTAAAACTGGGAACCTAATGTCAATGTGAATTATTGATGATAAATTATGACACTTGCAAGGAATCAGTGCATTTAAAATACCTGATCACAGCTGGTGAGCTGACTGTATCTGAGAACTGAACCGAGTTAGCATGATGTCACCCGTAGAAAATGGTTGACTTCCTGCTCTAAACAAATGAATTCAATTCAGTCGACATTTTTTCACAAAAGCCATGTTAGAGACAGAAATCATCAGTAAGTAGAAATTTGTTTAAGATGGTGCGAGTCTATTTCTATGGCAACCACTCTGGCCAATCAGGAGTGAGCTTGTTAGAAGTCCACACCCATACTTCCTGTTCTGGAGGATCTATCAATCAAACCTTTTGATGCATGACATGAGACCACATACTTTCATTGAGGCACCTGATTGGTCAGTTTGTAGCTTGAATAACTTAAATAAAAAAAACAAAAATCATGAAAGAAATTAGAATGATCAAGAACACATTAAAAAAAAGTATCAAAGCAAGAATGGTTATTCAGAAAAATACAATTACTGAGAAACAACTGTTCATTTAACAATAGAAGTCTATGGGATTTTGGCTTTTTGGAACAAGGGGGAACTTCCTGTTTGGAATACGAGGTCGGGGAGGGGTGACTCCGTTGGTAGGGGCTGTGGGCTCACTTTCCCTTTTCTTTGTCAGTGTGGAGGTCAAGGCCTGCTTTACTTTCACTGCCCATCCACAACACTACTCTCCACATATCAGTAAGTCACAATATTACTTTGAAAGGTTTTTCAATGATTCTTTTTACAGCAGATCTATCTGTGAGTTACCTGCATCTCCTAAATAGAGGTGTTAAATGTTTGATAACCATTTCTTCTGAGTGTCCTAAGTTCTTGGTGCAGGTGTCTGAACATTGTTTTCATTTCAAATCCTTCGTTCCTTTCAAGCGCTTGAGGTGCTTTTTGAAGCTGACACAGAGCGCAGGAAGCTGGGCCTTCCTCATCGTGTGAACTTCCTGGGTCGCAGTTCGCTGGAGCCGGAGTACACTCAGACGGAGGAAGTGGAGCTGCATCGGCAGCGTCACCCTGCTTGCGCCACAGCTGTCTTCCAGCTGCATGTCAGTACCCAATTCTCATTTTGCATTTCATCCCCATTTTACTTTTTACCCCCAAGTGATGCAACATTTTAAAAAATGCACAAAATGTTTTTTTATGATCTAAATCTTGGACTATGTTATCTTTTTTTTATCCTGCAGGAAAACCTCCTTGACAAACTGCGTCCCATAACACTAACAATAACACACACGATCAAGCGTGTGCCGCCGCACAGACACTCTGCTAAGAAGCTGGAAAGGCTTCCACCTGTGCTGAACATCTCTCCATCAAACACACTGAACTCAGAGGTCTGTATGGAATGTTTCAGTGGGATAATACCCATGTTGAGGCCATAAAATATTTGTCTTTGACAAAAACTCAAACAAACAAATGTATCTCAAACATTTTGAATCCATTGTTTTTCAGATAAAACCAAAAAGTTCTAATGAGAATTTGTTGCAATTTCTGCTGTATATGCCTTAAATAAGATCAAATGCATCAATAGTTTTTCTAAATATATATGTATATTTTTCTGATATGTTGAGACTCTTTTCCAGTGCAGCATTCTCAGTTTATGCGTCATTCGTATATTTTATTTTTTTATCATTTGATTATTTATAAAGTGGATCGTAGCAGTGTCCAATGTCAGGTCTCTTCAAACAGTTAAAAGACAGAATTATTTCCTTTAGTATTAACCTTTATACAACCATTTGCATCATATTTGACACACACATTTCTGAGTCCTCTATTTAAACTGTATGATCTAAACTTTCCTTAAAAACCTATTGCATATAACATTGGTTAAAGTTTTCTTCCCTGTAGTGCATCATTATTCCACTTGGGGCAGTAGAACGGCTTTTCCTGCTTATTTCAAAATGGCTGCTTTCATTAAATCTCTAAAACACTTTTGGCGGGAAACATTTTGCTATTTTACAAAACTTATTAGAGAGAATAACTCATCCATTGTCATTCATCTCTTTAAATAATTGTATGCTGTATTGAAAAAAAAAATACAACATTTGTTAAAAATGTATGAGAAGCACTTTTTATAAATAAAGTTTTATTTTATTTTATTTGAATGATATTAATTCTTTATAAAACAGTTACACCATGTTAATAATGTGTTTATGAAATTTGAGACAATGGGTAAATAAGGTGTTTTTTCCTGAAACCAAATGTCAATATTTTTGCATCTCAAACTAACACTGTCTGTGGGCAAAAACTTAACAAATCACCCAAAGTATCATAAAGATAGTATGTATATCTCACAATAAAAGGGATATTACAGGTTTTTTTTGTTGTGGATTTCATCAAAGGCTTTAAAAAACATCTTAATTCCCCAAAATTTTGAATTTTCTGTCAGCTCTTTGACACACAGTAGTGGGTTTTACAGGATTAAGAAACACTTAAAGCAAAAAAAAAAAAAAACTTTTAAATTTCAAGATAATCCTTTTTAAATTGATGTTATATCTATATTGAAGCCTTTTAAATTGCTGCCATTTGTCTTATTCCAACTCCAAAGGTGAACTTCCTTCGTGAAGGTTGTGGTTTGGACAAAATCTGTCAGAGCAATCTCCAGCTGAAGTACCAGTTCGGGACTCGACCTCTTAGCTCGGACCTTTTCACCCCTCTGCCAAGGTCAATACCTGCGCACGTTTTTCTGTTAGCTTCTAATACTTTATGCTGTTTTCCTGAAAGTACTTTGCATCTGCAAACTTTTTTTTTTTCAATTTGAGAATAATAACTTGTTTTAATTTGGTAATCATCACCCAATTTTGTGATTCTAGTGATCTCACTTTTATGATAGAGTACTGTGGCCACCATAAGAATAAAATGAAAAATTCATGAGAATAAAGTTGTAAAATTATGAGAAAACCTTTAAACATGACAGTACTTGTAATATATTTGAAATAATACAGCCGACAGTCTGTTGGTTTTGTTTTATTTATTGTAGTCATGATTTACATTTTTTTTACTTACTGTTCCTGAAGGGATGAGGGCGGCATGCAGGTGTTTTCACTGTTAGACCAGCAGCTGGTGGTGCTGGAAATCACCATCACCAACAAGCCCTCCGACCCTCATCAACCCGAGGATGATGGCGATGACGCTCATGCGGCTCAACTCCTCATTTCTCTGCCAAACACGCTGTCATATTCTGGTTCCAGGATTCCCTCAACGGTTTGTCCTGAACTGCCACAGTAAAGGTGATGAAGATGCTTGAACAAACTGCGTTCTAACAGTATGCGTGTTATATTCTGACTGCAGATTAGATGTCACGCAAACCAGAATGGCTCTCAGGTAGAATGTGACCTGGGAAATCCCGTCAAACGTGACACAAAGGTAACAAACAGCTTCCAATCCATACCAAACTGGGGTTAATATTGTACAAAGTAATTATTATAAACCTGGGATTTTAACTCAAGAAAGAATACAAAAAGATAAAAGCATCTTATTTTAGAACTGAAATGATTTTTTTCTCAGCTGAAATTCTCCATCAACTTGAGTACGTCCAACATAACCCTTGACACCACAGAGCTAACAGCAGATCTCCTGATGACAACGTAAGGCCTGATCCTCTTCCTGCACACTTCAACCTGCTTCACATAAATACGTTTTCATTGTGATTTATCCTCAGTCTAAGTGAGCAGCCTGACCTCGTCCCCATCACTGCCACTGCTAAAGTTGTCATAGAGCTCCCCCTGTCGGTCAGTGGGTGAGTAAACCTTTTTCCACAAACTGTGTGCTGATAAATGTACTTTTTCTTAGTTTTACACAACTCTTTTGTCATTTTGGTCCTTTCAGATTTAACCAGACAGGATCATAAACATTTTCTTTTGTTTAGGCTGATAATTACATGTAAAACATGATTTTATTGTTTCCTTTAGACTGGCTCGACCTCATCAGCTGTTCTTCAGTGGCACTGTGAGGGGGGAGAGTGCCATGACCAGACTGGAGGACATTGGCAGCCCTGTAGACTTCCAGTTTGTGGTGAGACAGCTGTTTGTTTGTACTGCAAATGTAAAAATAAAATAGACTTTCATATTTTACATTATCTGATAAAAAATATATATTAACACAAGAATGCAGATACAGCTGTTATTACATGCAAGCTTTCAATCTGTGGAAGCAAACAAAGCAGTGAGTTAATAAGACATAATTATGATGTGCCCATGTTTATATTTTTCTTCTGAAAGGTTTCAAATCCTGGAAAAGCTCTGCAAACCTTTGGTACTGCCTACCTCAACATCATGTGGCCGTATGAGCTGACAAATGAGAAATGGCTCCTATATCCTGCCAACCTGACGTTCGTGGGCCACCCAGGCCAACGCTGCTCTCCAGCAGGAGCCTTGAACCCTCTGAAGCTGCAGAGCTCCTCACCTGCAGATCAGAAGGTGAGTGTAATCTACAATGCTCTGGTGAATTAGTGTTTTCTTCTTCACTCCTTTTAGTGCAGTACTTAACCGGATCTGAATTGGACCAATATTCTACACTGAAAAACATACAAATGAGGCATTTTTGTTTTTTGCTCCCATTTGTCACGAGATGAACTCAAAGATCTGAAACCTTTCTACAAACACAAAATAGTAATAATTATTTTGAATCTTCATCTCTTACCACCCATTTTTAAAAAATAAATCGTGTTTTAGAATTTTGGGGTGAAAATGGTATTGCAGGGCAAGTATCTTTACATCGAAAACACTTTTGCAAATAAAAAAGAGCATGTTTAACTTAACCTTTAAGCTTTGTTATTGTTCCCTGCACAATTGTCTTACAGCTGAGTGCAGATCATGGAAGAACCCGGCGCTCCTACCCAGAGGAAGAAGGTCACGTGACCAAAAAAGGTTCCATGGAACGACCCTCACTGGCTGTTGCAGCTTCAGAGAGACGCAAGTCCTTCAAACTGGTGAGAAGCACAACAGAAGTAAAAAAAAAAAACCTTAAATGCTTAGTCCACAGTTTTTTTTTGCTGATTTAAGTTGCTCTACATGTGCTCTACACACCAAAAAACACACCATAAATACTTGTATTTTTTAGGATTGCCAGCTGGGGTCGGCTCGCTGTGTGCTGTTCCAATGTGCTCTCCACAGTTTTACGGGACAAGCTGTCCTCAAGATCCATGCCAGGCTCTGGAACAGCAGTTTCATAGAGGTGCAAATAACCAAATTAACCTTAATGTGTCTGTGTTCATTATTCTTCACGGAGGTTTCATTCTGACAAACACTAATACAATGGATAAAGGAAATGTGCTTTAGAAATGTAGTAAAATGAATTAGAACATTTTTAACAGGTCAAATATTACCTATAGGATCCTATATTGATTGATTATGTATACTATTATACATTATTTTTATTCAAGAATATATGTTAAATTAACAAAAGCAATCTGAATTGCTTATAACTCAGAAAATATGAAATCATCTCATATTTCTCTCTTTTTTTAGGAGTACCCAACAGTCAGTGCATTGGAGCTGGTGGTCAGAGCCAACATCACTGTAAAGTCCAGCATTAAACATCTGGTCCTCAGGGACGCTGCTGCACAGGTACATTGTTCTTGCTTAAAGAAAAAAAAAAACAATGAATATTTTTTGGATTATTCAGCAAATGTTTGTGGTTTTGGAAAGATTTGTACCCCATAATGCACTGCACTTAAATAAAACAAAATCACAGTAATTAAAAAGCAATCAAAAGCATACCACTCATTGAGGGAATAACTACAAAAATATGCAAGAACAAGAATAAAGGCTTCTTGCATATTGTTTTTTATTATTTGTTTGCACTTCTACAACATATTGCATAATGAAACATAAGAAAAAAACATAAAGTAGATGCAGGAAGAGGCAAAACCCCATATGGACTTTTATGGGTACCTAATAAAACCTTAAAATTGACATAAAATACAATTATAATTTTTTTTACACTCACAAAAAGGGCAAAAAGCATTCACATTACATAAAAGAATCGTTTTCTAATCAGGGACTTCCTTAAATGTTTTTAAGTGAAGTGACTGCTATGCCTGTCACGGTCAAATGGGAAAATTAGTTCCATATTTTGCGACCTCTAAATCTTAAACTAAATTGAGATCTTGATGTGAGACATTTTGGAGCATGAAAATGACGATTTCAATAGGTATTATATTGATGAATCTCTGCATTAGTTTTAAAGTAACATACGAAATGTTGAAGGATAGCATTTCTGTTTAACACAATTTTTACACATAAAAATAAAAATGTTGTAGATATTAATGTTATAAATATACTGAATATTAATTCCTTGAAATGTTTTGCATTCAATCCATTCGTCCAGATTCCAGTGATGATCTATCCTGAGCCTGGACTTGGAGACCAGTCCTGGATCCCCTGGTGGATCATCCTCATCGCTGTCCTGGCCGGCATCCTGCTGCTGACTCTCCTCGTCTGTATACTTTGGAAGGTAACACAAACAAAGACCAGCTCTCACCTCAAGTCTTGACAGTTCCCTTTTGTTTCAAAAATGCAGACAAACTCAGTTTCCTTAAGTAATGTTATTATTAACTGCTGGTAAGGAAGTTTGACAAAATGTGATTACTGTATGGCGTAAAATATTCATCGGAAACGTTTTCAATGTTGTGAACTTTATTATGAGGTCACATCAAGATCAGCTAAAAGTGAATAAAAAACCAGGTAGTAAATTGGAAAAAAATTAACATTATAGATAAGAAAAAAATGGAAAATCTGAAAAGTGCTTTAAACTACAGTGTTTAAAAAGTATTTAAAAGTGTTTTAAAAATTGTAGACATATGACAAAGTATTAGAGCCACCATAAAAATAAATTTTAAAAAAATTACAAGAATAAAGTAATACAATTATAAGAAGAAAGTCGGAATTTTCCTAGAATAAAGTTGTAATGTTATGTGGAAAAAGGCAAAAAATTGAATGAGAATAAACTTTTAAAACTAGAATTATGAGTAAAAGAGTTAATATTTTACATAATAAAGTTATCATTTCACAAGTTATAGGTTGAGAATTTACAAGGCAAAAGTCTGTTTACTAAGAAAAATATAAAACAACAAAAAAGAGCCAAAACTGTTTCAGTATGAGAGACGTAGAGCACATTGTGTGCCGTTACTTCAGTATTGGTTTCACAAATGGGGAAAGGCTGTCTTTCAGTCAGTCAGCATTGTTTCATTAGGAGTATAAGGACATTGAAAAGAAATGTCAGGTAATCTGGGCCTCTTCAGTGGAAAATTCTTGATCCACGAGGACTGGATTCCCAGCGGACATGCCGTTTAAGCCGTTGGCAATATAGTTGCATTACGGCACATTGTCATTCCTATGACAAACTAAAGCCTCATAGAATTCTCCTGGATAATAATACTCTTGGAATTTGATTTAGTCTGCACCTGATGTGGATGGAGGCTTACACATCCACCTTTATTTTCAAAAAAGCATGGATTTTTCTTTTTAAAAAACTATGACTTTTTTTCTTCTAAAATGTTTGATTTTATTCTAGTAAAATTGCGACTTTTTTCTCCGAATTTTATTGAAATTGTAAATTATATAAAAAAGATATGAAAAACTTACAAGATATGTAGGGCATTTAAATAAAATAATTAATAAAAAAATAGAGGTTATGGTGTGTGTTGTCTTGCACCGTCTGTGTCATTCCTCCTCCGATGTAGCGTACAGTAGTGATAATGTTCTCCAAAAGTTTGGTTCTTTATGGGATGAAATGGAAATTTACAAACTGGTTTTCCATTTATTGATCCTGATTTGACCTCATACTTATATTTTTTATAGAACTAATATTGATGCAATATTAATATATTGGTAGACAGTTTCTTGTCTAACAGGTAGCCTATACTTCAGTGCAAAGTGTGATAAATATTTAGTTTTTATGATACAAAAGATAGAAATGTTTATTTCTAAACTTTAGTTGAAAAAGAGAAGAAATTAAAGGGAAAAAAAAGTACTTTGACTTTGTTTTTAGGTAAGTGCAGTCTGACTCCAGACCTACTTCCTAGTACTTCATTGTTTTTTGTTGTTAAAATGTCACGTTTTGCTAAATGATTTCTCCAGAATGAATAGAAACTTTCCCCACAACATTAATTTACATTTACTTCCTTAGCATTTTCATCCTCTTGTATTTCACTCCCGTGTTTTCTCTTGTTAGCTCTCTCATCTCTCCTGAAATGATTTTCCTCCCTTTCAGTTCTCCATCATTTTGTCTTCTCCCACCTCCACTGTGACCTAAATTTTCTCTGTGTTGCATCTTCTTTTTTTTCTTTCATCCATTTCCCTGTGGTGGTCTGATGCCCCAGTGTGGGTTCTTCAAGCGCAGTGAGCGGCGCCCTCAGTATGAGACGGAATACTACCGCGCCCATTTGGGGGTCCAACCCTCGGAGGTGGAGAAGCAGGCAACAGAGCGATAAAAATGAAAACGTTGTCCCTCAGGCCTGCTCTCCCCTCCTCCTCTCCTTCCAAGCGGTAAACATCATCACACAGAGTTGTTGTGCTGCTCGATCCACACTGAGGCCTGTGGTGTTCATTACAGAATTTAACCAGAACCACACTTTAAGAACGTCTATGATGGCAGCGAAACACCAAATCATAAACAACTGATGCTCGACTAAACTCAAGCATTCCATCCAGGTTTTTTTTATGTGGGAACAACCTTTAGCTATCCAAAATATTTCTCCTCAATATATCCTCAAAAATAGCAAGATATAAAGCTTAAGTTAACATGAGAATGTGTTACTTAGTGTTTCACAAATATCAACTATAAACCAAAACTGTCTTTTAAAGCTATTACCTTAAAAACAATGTTCAGTAATGTTTTTGCATATTGCTGTTGGTAATTGTAGGAAATTGTGTTTGAACATTTTTTTGTAAACTAGAGAAAATCAATCTCATTCTATGTTTTTATTTTTAATGGAAAATTCATAAAACCAAAGCGCACTTTAAAGTCCCACTCTGATCGTCATTCCCAGTGGGGTTTTAATGATGATTAATTTGCCGTTTTTAGGCAAAAGCCAAACAACCTGTGGCAATTAATTTGGACATAGTTTCTGCAGAGCGGCAGTTTTTTTTACTTTTTTTTTTTTTTTTACAAATTCACCTCTGAGTTGTAGGCAGGACTTTTGGCATGGAACAACCCGCCCCCACTTCCCCTCCCTGTAGCTGGGAGCTGCAGCAAGGACCTGTTTTTTTTTTTTTTTTTTGGTCTGATCCTGATTCACAACAATTTGAATAAATAAATACTAAGAAATGCATTATTAAGCTTAATTTTCTTTATATATGTCCTCCATTATTGGAAATGAAAAACACCAAAAACACAATTTTCATTGGATTGGGTTTTTGAACGTGAAAAAAACAAAAAAACAAAAAAAAGCGATAGACTATTTTAAATATTTAGATTCAAAACTGGTTAAAAGATAATTTATTTTAGTGATTTAATATTAAAGCGTTTTAAAAGCAATACATTAAGTGTACTCATTTGAGAGGACATTTCATTATTCTTGCCATTATTTATTGTTAATTGTTTTATTAAATAAAAGTGTTTCTATTAGTCAGATTTTGTAATCTGTTTGAGTAAATAAATACAATTTTATTTAAATGGTGTTGTTGACCACGTTTGTCAAATTTTTTTGTGAGTAAAAATTAGTTATTTGGCCATTATTCATATTTGAAATCATTAAACTACACATTTACATTAAATTAGCAAACATTTTACATCTAGTTAGCTAATTATGTAAAGATTACTCTTGGTGAGAAAATGTAGATATTTTCCAATTCTCTTTTATTTTTCACACTGCAGAATTGTTTGTTTACTCCATATGAGAAATACCTTTCTGAAAACCCCCTTTCTCTTGAAAAAAGGACAATACCTAAAATAAATCTTAGATTTTTAAATATTTATAGGACCAATTCATCAATGCCCTGAAACATAGAACATTTGAACTCGTCAATCAGGTTTTATAGGAACGTGATCCCTACAAGCCCTTATATGAACTGTTTATTTGTTACTAGTTTATTATTTTTTGGAGCAATCCCCTTATTTATTTTTGTAATGATACACCTGTAAGCTGTGTCCCAGCTCAAATCTTTACTGTATCCTGTTTCATAACCTTCTTTTGTTCATTCTGTCATCACTCCGCCAGCATAATTCATCTCCGTGAATTATTTAATCAAATCTGACCAGAACCCAATGCCTTAACACAAGGTGCCAGAATGAACTTGTCATTGTGATCAATTGTTGCTTTTTTAAAATGTTTTTCCTAATGGCACTTTGATGGCTTTATTTGTGTGGTCTTGCTCATCTAAAAACACAGCGCATGCAAGTTGGCTTTAAGAGGATCGGGCTGCAGCATCATCGGCTAAAATCCGGAACCAGAGGTCCCCCATATCTCTCGAAAATGCTTTATTTTAACTGATAACCCTAACGGTAGTGGTAGTTCTCGTTTTTAAGCTTTAATAACAATTTTTGAAACTTCTGAACACTTTTGTTGATGGCAATCTGAAAGCAATAAAACAATTACAGTTTTTGCCCCCATTTTGAGCTTCTCTTACTCTCTGAAACTTTATTTTGTACTGGCGATCGGTGTAGCAGTTACCATGTCATTCATATTTTTAAGTTTTAATAATAGGCGTTACAATTCTGAAAACTTGAAATGTCAATTTTGAAAGGGTTAACCTTGTATGCTTGTTGCTTTAAGATTGTGAGGCTTGTACTTCATTAATAAAAAATTAAAGGCATAAAACATCCCTCTGCAAAAAGCAGATCTGTGATAAGGGAGCGCAAACATGATCAACTTTCATTTTAACCTTTCAAAATAAAGCAGACCAGCAATAGCTGAAGTTCACAAAGTAGGGTCACAGATGTATTTAGACTGTAACACCCCTCACTACACACTTTATACACCTTTCTTACACAGATTTAGACATTTTTGCACTTTTCTTTCTTGTAAAACTTTTAAAGTTCAAACCTTTGTCAAAAAAACAAAACAAAGATGTTATTGTAACAGAGGGAAACTGAATCCATTTAGTACAGCAGACACACACATAAAGAAAAAAGCGTACAAAATTGCACTGAAAAAACTGATATAGCGAGGGACCACTTAAAAAAAAACACCTTTCTGCTTCCACCTAAAGTTGTATAATTTTCGCTTCTGGCCAGTGATGCCATGCACCATTTGTTGTCTGCAGCCAGGTCCGTCTCGTGGGTTTTGGTGGTTGATGTACATTTTCCTTAACAGAATTTGTTCTCTCCTTTCCTTTCCAACAGTGTGGCTTTTTCCGACGTGCTCCCTACAAAGACAAACTGCCTCAGTACCACGCGGTGAAGATTCCTCGCCAGGATCGACCACAGTTCCAGCCTGAGAAGTCAGGAAGTGTCCATAAAAAAGAATGGGCCACACACTGGAGTGACGGGACTTCATAACTTGCCGTGAAGCACTGACTGACTGAACAACTCCACCATGTGTGGCTCTCTTCCTGCCTTTGCATCAGAACTCGTACATGCATAGTGGTGGCGTGTGACTGGGTCTGCATTCTCTAAACTGTAGCCTGCTGAGAGCTGTCCTCAGAGAGTCTATTTATACTGTGCTACTACTCTGATTTCCATCCCTGACAGGGAGCGTTGACGCTTCACTGTCTGTCGACGGCTTGGCTGGCTGATCAAAGAAAAGTTTTGCACGAATTCACAAATATTTTGTACAATGATGCAAGATGCAAGCAGAGACACTGGTTGATACGATGCCCATATGGTAATGGATCATTTTGCCTTAACTACTGTGAGACTGACAAGTTGTGTGTCATCAAAGAAGGCTTTTTTTTTCATTCAAATGCAAATGATAATTGGGAATTTTTCTTTAGTTAGCGCTGGTGATCACTTGGAAGATGTCAGAAACTAGAGTTGAATGTGCTTTTTGTTAGCTGCAAAAAAAACAAAAAACAAACAGTGTATTCGTTCAACTATTTTCCATCCCATCATTCAAGAAAATGAACATTATAGGCTTGTGTGTGTTGTTTTAATTTGTAATATGTGCAAGCAGCTAAATGCTGTGTCAACTGCCTGAGGATCCTGAAGAGAAAACCACAAAGATGAATGTCATATGCCACGACCATGCTCCTGTTGTTGCACTAAAGGTTATTATATTTTATAAACTTGAAACAGTTTAAATTTTGCAGACTATAGACACAATGTTGTATTTGACATAAAAAACACTTTTTAAATACAAAAGTGACAACATAAACTTGTTTTCTAAGAACTGAACTAGAGCAAATAATTGTTTCAAAATATCTGCATTTAAAGCGTAAGAATATTCTGTAAAACTAGAATAAACGGGTGTAAAGGTTGCTGATCTGCCTGCATCTGC
Source organism: Adrianichthys oophorus (assembly GCA_036245035.1). Lineage (NCBI taxonomy): Eukaryota > Metazoa > Chordata > Actinopteri > Beloniformes > Adrianichthyidae > Adrianichthys > Adrianichthys oophorus. The sequence continues at coordinate 20,455,163 of BSAI01000073.1, read as the reverse complement.
CTTGGAAAAGTGACATATGTTAAGATGCTGATTAAACACAGAACGTATCCCTCTTGCAATGAAGCAACACAAAGAAGGGGGGAAAAAATCATCATCTTTGGAAATTGTTGGAACATGAAACCTTTTTGTTTTAACCTCATTTGGGTTGATTATTTGGCTGTAGAGCATGGAAAGCTGGCTTGGTTTCTATGTATTGCTGGACAATCATATGTGACAACTGCATGAAGGTCCAGACCCCGCCCACTATGTATTTTTGTTTTTTTAGGACACCTGTTTTATTTATTTGATTTAGTTTTTTTCCTTTGGACTTTAATGTTTTAACACTGTAAATGAAAAAAAATAAATAAAATAAAGGACTCATTCAGCTTTGACGGGTTAGTTGTAACCTTCCACTTGATAAACCTCAAAGTTAGTTGTGTGTGGATAAAAAAGCTGCAATAGCAAAGCCAGCACTGGGTGGTGGCAAAACTCAAACGGTTTGAGAAGCCAGAGTTAAAAAGTCAGAGGAATGAGCAAAACTCAGTTCAGTTTAAATGAATGCTGTCAAAATAAAAATAGACTCATTAGGGGTTAGAGGCAGAATCCTGAAAAAAAAAGATTTTACAAGAACGCAAAATCAAAAACGATTGATCCTTAAAACAAAGGTGTGAGGTGAGTTGGTCTGCAAAAGGGGAAGAAGAACAAAAAGAAAATAATGTAAATGCTAACTGGTGGAAAACAATACTAACAGTAGAGAAATATTTGAGATTAGAACCATCTGCTAAAGCCCTGACAGTGTTTCTTTCAGCAAAACAAGTAACCTTATGATGCTTCTCGTGTGAATGGGACAAACTGTGACCTCAAATAGGTATGGAGAAAAAGATTTACAAATACCTAACTGTAAAAATTAAATAAATACTCATAGAAACAAATCAGAATTTTGCAATGTACAAAATACATATGTCTTTAAGACGCGTGCAGGATAGACGGAAGTAAGGCTGAATTATTCATGAGGCTGACTGCAGAGGGGAAGAAGTGTTTTTTGTGACATGAAGTTCTGGCCCTGATGGACTGCTGCCTCCTGCCAGAGGGGAGTGCTTTAAGGATTCTTTTCTGCAGCCTGCTTTTTTCTTTTTCTTCTTTTTTTATATTGTAGCTGTAGCACAACTGACTGCAATGGAGGAAAAAGTGAGGACTGACCCAGAAATGGACTCCGTAGAAACCCACTGACTGTCCTTGGCAGCATTAAATGAAACAGATGCCACCAAACTGAGTTGTTTTATTGGTATACAATGCTGCCTCCATTAAAAGGTCCTTCTTGCCTTAACGTCCACTTTCATGACCTTAGCCAAAGCAAAGATAAGAATAACCTTTATTTTATTTTTTTTAGCAATTCTAGATTTGCGGACGCACTTGTAGTGATTTTGCAATGACCCAATTCCTGTACCTTTAGTTGTCAGATTGATTTGAACTCTGAGCATCTTGGGTTGCAGAAAAAGATCTAGTCAACTCCCTTTTCTTTGTAAAGCCACCAGAAGCTGTGGCTAAACAATAATTCAATCTGTCAAGAAGGTTTCAATGAAAAAAGCTCTTTTCAGTTTCTCTCATATTTAACTGGATTCAACTTTGTAGGGAGGGAGGTGTGAGCATCTCCATTATGGCTGCTTTCCTCTGCTCCAGATAAGCAGTAGATGGATGGATGATACATTTGATTGTTTTTCAGCCCAAGATGCAATATTCTGATGGCAGCTGTGACTAAAAGGAATAGCTGAGAAAGTGAGCTTTAGTCAAGCCAAGTGGGCTTCAACCCCGGTCCTACACAGCTATTGTACAAATGTGTTCTGCCAATCAGAACCCAGAATCAGAAGATTACGGTAATCATCAGTGAGTATAGGGGGTTGAGGCAGAGCTGTAGCTCTTGAGGAGACTGTCTCACTTTATCATGGCTTGATTTGAGTTTATGTAGAAGTGCCCATTTTCCCATTCAGTCTGATGAATCTGTTTAAGACATTCCTTTGACAAACTAAGATGGATAACTTAGTCAACTGATGACTGAGCAGAGGAGGTGACAGAGCCAAGTCCAATAGTTCATTGATGAATGGATTCTGTCTAAAGGCTCCGTTCTTACAAAGAGTGGGAGCAAATCCAGCAGGCAGAGGCTGTCTGGTGTGAAATGACTTAGGCGCAAGGATGTTCTCACCAGTGGCATAAAATGTGGGAACTAGATCCTTCTGACAGTCAGTGGTGGACAGGCCTGGGTTTTTGTCGATGATGATAATTGATAGTAGATGAACATGAATAACCTCTTCCAAACACAAACACTCATGAGGACAAAGAGGAGAAGACAGGAGTGTTGCCAGATAACAGTGACACGAGTAATTGTTTCAGTATTTCAGAGATCATAAACTCAATTGCGATATGTCGGCGCACACCTAAATTCTAATTTAGACAGTTCTTTGTCCTCACTGCTTCTGGGGTACAGGCATTCAAAGAGCACTTCCAATCCCACACAGCTCTCTTGTGGATATTGGACAAATTGAAGGAACCAATTTTACACACTCAAGTGTGTGAAGAGTTACACTTAAAAACGGAACAAACTAAATGTGCTGTTTCGCTTTAACAAGCCCGTATGAGGAAAAAACTCTTTGCATCTTCAACCTCACTCCCTCTGATCCTAGTTGAGCAAAAACTGACTCCCCCCTGAATAACTCAAGCATCATTCTGCCGCCATGGGACTTAAACAGCACGAAGAGGACTCAGTGATGGTTTAAGCCGATTGTCACATTAGCTACCAAAGCCTAATGATGTTTCATTTACTTTTGTAAAAGGAAATATATGTGCTTTTCAGTCAAAGACATAATCAGGCTGATACAAACTATCTTCACCACCCCTGACTGGTCGGAGGCGCTGTCAGGGGAGGTGCTGCAGAGAGGAATCGATCAGTTCTGGAAAATATGTTTATTTTTAACGGGATAAGTGTTTTAAAAATGCGTATTTAGACTTTTTTGTATAAATTAGCATGCATACCTGTTTAAGAAAGTGGGAAATTATCAAGTTTCACCAGATGTTATTCACAATCTAAGTTCCAAGCAGCTGAGAAGAAAACTCTTATAACCCAGCATTGTAGCAGCATTTAAACGCATTGGGTATGCACGAATCTTAGAGACGTGGATGCAGTTTCTTTGTGTGTAACAAGCAATCTGTGCGCAATTTTGAAAGATTTGTGCATGTAGTTAGTTCCAAGATGTTGTATTTTTAAGTTGTGCATGTGTACATTTTATTTTTTTTGTTATTTTTATTTTGTAATTTTTGTACTTATGCATAAATGTATTGTATGAGTTAAAAATCAAGAATTACTCACACACAAATCGGGCCGATACTACTTTCTCTCCATATTTGAGACCCTTCCTGTTTATAATGAGGATGGACAGATGAGGTTAGACAGGAATCACCATGGACTAGGATGTAGGAAAAGGCAGGAAGCAGAACTGGAGGTAGCAGAGATGAAGATGCTGAGGTTCTCTTTGGGAGTGACCAGGATGGACGGGATCAGGAAGAAGGATATCAGAGGAACAGCACGTTAGAGGTTTAGGAGATAAAGTCAGAGAGGCCAGACTGAGATGGTTCGGTCCTAAGGAAAGACAGTAAATATATTAGCAGAAGGATGTTGAGTCTAGATCTGCCAGGCTCTAGAAGACCAAAGAGGAGGTTTATGGATGCAGTGAACGTAGACATGAAGATGGCTGGTGTTAGAGTAGAGGATGAAAAAGACAGGGTTACATGGAGGAAGCTGATTGGCTGTGACGACCACTGAAGAGAAAAGCTGAAAGGAATAGATAGATAGAGGAATAACAATCAATTAATTGATTAATCGTTACACCACCAGCAAACATGGATTTGGGGGGTTTCCCAAAAATAATCAGTGCTGAAAGAAACACTAATAAAACACAGACATTATCATGTTCAGAGATCTGGTTTAGTATTATCTTTATTGTAATGTATCACAAAACAAAACTTATGACATGACAGCAATGGGCCATTCCGCTCCCAGAGCTCATGGGTTCCTCTGATCCTTGATGTGCGTGTACCGTTACAAACCAACTTTATGCATTAATGTATTGATAACATGTATGCCAAATCAAAGCTATTTTTAAATGATGACCATACCAGATTGAGATGTGCAATAACATTTTACTGTGATGTAGCCTCATGTTTTTTTATTGCAATCATAAAAGAAGAGGTACTTTAATGTGAGTTGGGTTAATTTGTTCCATTTGTGATGTGTTTTTCCCTGTCATTGAAGTTATTTAGTAAATTACTGTGAAGCTTAAGATCTCCAAAGCTTTGGCTAATCTCTCCCATTGTGACGCACGACGACTTGGGCCACAGATGCCTTTCTGGATGTGCAGGAGGAGGACAGGGACTAGTGGATCAGGGATCCATTTGCAGGGATTTGTCTGTTTCATGTCAGAATTGTTTTATGAAATTTAAAAGCCACGTGATAATGCACTCTGGCTTTCAGTCACGACTAATGCTCTGATCCCCACTAAATGGACCTGATTAAGACTCATAGGGACATCTTCTTCCTCCAGTGTGTCCCCTCTCTGCTCTAGCACCCCCCCCCCACACACCCCTGGGGGGTTTCTTTTAGAAACCTTAGGGTCTATATAAGACTCAGTCCTCTTGATGCTAATGAAATTAGCCAAGGTACTACAAAGGGAAGAAACCCAATCTAGTCCGAACAAATCCCTCTTCTGTTTTCAAGGATCGTACTTGTGCTCACTGAACTAACTCTTTCTGAATTTGTCATCTGACCTCTTCCTTAGCTTGAGATCATGGACACAGCTGCAGCAATGACTCTTCTGGCTCTGATCGTAGCGTTGGCCGGCATCAGTCAGGCTCTTCATGTCCAAGACAGTCTGGACAAGAATGACATCCTGCCTGGCAGCTCTGAGGAGAACGTGGCCGATCGCCTGCTGAGGCTGGTAAGACAACAAACCACACACAACCTGAAAGGGTTCTTTTTTTAATCACAGTTTCACTCTGATCTGCTGATCTTCTCAGCTACAGCCTAGAACTACATTTATGAGTAAGAGCATTATCTGCTAAAAACCTTCTCTTCAAACTAAAAGTTATTTGGTACACAGTCATCAAACATTTCAGTGTATATCTAACTGATATATCTGATGTTCAGGTTGTGATATTTCTAACAAATTTTACTCCAAACTGACTGACATCTCCAATAGATTGAACAAGATTGTGAGAAGAGCATGCCAACATCTAGTCTTTTCTTAAGATGCAGCATGTAAAATGGGACTTGTACCCTTCATCACGAGGCATGATAAATCACACGGTAAACATGAATTTCAGAAAGCATTGCTTTTCATGCAGCGTACAATAAAACGCACAGAAAAAAGGCCAACAGGCATCTCAATCTGCCACAGTGACAGACTGGATCTTATTATGTTTGAAAATCAATGTTTCTTTGTGGGGAAGGCAGAAAAAGACACATCTAGGAGAGACTTAAGGGGTGAATGATTTTCAGGTGTGCACAGCATACAAGTCACCTCTTTTGTGCGCTGATATCTTACCATAGCAGGTGAAATAATGAAAGTGCCAGCTCAGGGGAGTCACGCTGCAACACAAACAGATAGTTTTGTAGAGTTTTCATTTAGATTCAGTCGACATGTTTTTTTTAAATATATACATATGTGCTTACGTGGACTTAACTGTGTTTGCATGCTTCAGGAGGATGAAATCAGAGAGCACAGCTTGGATAATCGTCTGCTGCCCTTGGTGGTGAAAGCGCTGTTGCTGGGATTCCAAAGAGAAACCAGGGAATCTGTTCTTCATCAGCCTCAGAGGTCAGCTGATGCAGATGAAACCTGTCACACTTTAAAATGCGCAAAATCCGTCATCTATCCGTCATCATCTATCTATTTTCTCTCTCTGCATCTCTTAACATCAGAAAAAAAACACTTGTTGTGAAATTATGAGAAAATACAAGCTTCTTTTTAGATTTTGACACATCTAAAGAAGCAATATCATGTTATTTTAAAGCAGTAATCTTTTTATAACATTAAACCACCAAACATGTTTGCAATGGTTAAAAAAGACCAGCAAATACACATATTTTTGTTTGAAACGCCTCACTGTTACCAATCTGTTTGAGGAGATTCTTCTCCTTGGATCCAGAGTTATGTTCTCCTTGATTCCTGTCCTGTGGCTATGACACTTTTGTAAATTGGCTTTAAATGTTGAGGAGACACAGGGATGCACACACTAGCCCCTTCCTTCTTCGCTTTGTCACGTTCCTTTCTGAATTTGTTTGAGAGATTTTGCCTTTCTGTCAGTTCTGCATGACAGTGGTTGTTCACTAATGTGGAATTGAGCTTCTGATCCCTTTACTTTCTTACAATCGACCTGCCATCAGTGAGACGGGAAGCTTCAACTGCAGGTTTGCATTAGTCTCTCTTGCAAACCGACTTGTTCACTCCTCTGTTTGCTGCTAAATAAGATTACATCCCTAGTGTTAGAAAAGCATGCAGCAGTTCTCACACAGAGACACACAATGCAGCTACTGACCAGCCCTGATGTTAACTGCACTGCCTCTCTGGCCAACTTGACTTGTCAAAGTTCGCTTGAAAAAATTCCAAAGTTTAAACAAAACAGAGGCAGGAGGGATGGGTTTGGAACAGCTGCTGCTCAGTCTCACTCAAAAATGTGACCGGATTGAATGTTAGCATGCGTTTTATTTAAATAAAATACATTAAAACAAGACATTTGATATAAAATAGAACAAACAAAATAGCAAAGTTGTTGAACCTATTTTCCAAAGGACCATGTTGTTCTACCTGCAGTCTTAAAACATTACATTTAAAGAGAAACACTGTTCTAACAGTGCAAAAAAACAAGTTTTTCCTCCTTTGCATGTCACACGAGACTTGCAGCAGTCCTGCGTGTTTTCTTTTTAGATCATGTATATTAGCTCAAACAGACATTTTTTTCACTGGAACACTGTGTTTGAAGAAAGACTTTATCAAAAACAAACATACATGTATTTTGGATCCTTTTTAAAATTCCGACTACGTGGAATTTGGTGAAAACAGTGAAATCCATTAAAGCCTTTTTAATGGGTTTGGGCATTATGTCTGAATTCAAAAAAGATGCAGAGTTCAGTAAGTAGTATCATTATTCATATCTTTGAAGTTTCCACTTGGAGAAGTAGTTCAATAGATAAATGTCTCCACTATGGATGAAATAGGAACATGTTTTACTCCGGATGCATTGGATTCAGACCTGAAAGTTTAGGCATCATCCTAAACGCCTGTCTGTGGTTTGCTTGTAATATTATTTACAATTTTGCATTTATTCTAGTAAAATCTGAAAAAAAAGTATATTTTAAAATGCACTAAATTTTATGTCAATTCCTATATGCCTATTGTTGTTACTCTTTTCTCGTAGGTTTGGCCGCGGTTCCAGGCAGGTAGTGTCTGATGATCAGATTCAAGCCCGCGACTGGGAGGCTGCCCCTGGTCAGATTTGGAGCATGGCTGTGCCTCAGAGATTTGGCAAGAAATAGCTCGACAGTCTGTCGTAGAATGAAGCCGTGTATTGGGCTGATCTTTAAGGCGACACAAAAAACAATAAATCTGAAATTTGTTAAGTTTCTCAATTTCCGTCCTTCATTGCTTAAGGTCAGTAGTTGCTGTTATTCCTGTCTTGGACAGCGAATGTGATTGAGGAAAACCACTGAACCACTACACCCACTTTTTTCCTTCATTTGTTACAAGAATCCTTAAAAGTTGTGTTAGCAAGGCCAGATATAGATATAGGTGAGGGGGGCATGCAAAAGTCCACAATTAACTAAAAAAAAAATATATATATATATATCTATATATATATAGATATATATATAGATAGATAGATAGATAGATAGATAGATAGATAGATAGATAGATCAGATAAATCCCACTTTATCAGTTTTTTGAAGCTTTGCCACTAAAACAGCTTATAAATGAAAAATCTGAGGACAAAAGTGACTCTTGTAACATAATTATAGCTTATTACTTAAACTACACATGATCCATAGCAGCTTCACAATCAGATCTATTAAATAGGCAGCAAGTGACTTATATTTCATGCAGACACATTGGTGAAACATTTTGTGTGTATGTTTTTTTAAGTCATTACAGTTTGTAAAATATTGTGCTTATGATTAGATCTAAATATTTTCTGACATCTCAAAATGAACCTTACGAGAAAGCACGATCAGACAAAAGTCAGTGGCTCTCACAAATCAGAAAGGAATTCAGAAATATGAGAAACCAGATGACATTTGTAACAATAAGTATAGAATAGCAAAGGTTATTTTTCTGATTGATTTAAAACCCAAAGACAAACAGAGAAAAGAAGACAGCGAGTTTTTCTAACCCTCTCTAGATCCTACAGTGGATGCTGTCTGTGGTGGATTTGCAGGCCAGCTGGGGAAGCAGCTTGTAATAAGCCAGAGCACTAATTAAACACACAAACATGAAATGGATCCTCGAGATAACGCTTACCACAGTCATTTACCATTAAAGGCACATCTATCTGTCTTGTGAAATACATCCATTAAGGTCACCTCCCATTTCTATTTACGATCACAAGTTGGAGGAAAAGGAAAGGGGTCTGCTGGAAAGAGGACTGAGATTACATTGTGATTTTATTATTTCATCAAAGTTTATTTATGGATTCATAGAGAACAAGTGTAACCTTTATCTCGTATAACAACTTTAGATCCCTGCTTTTTCCTTCAAATGTTCAGAAACTTATTTCTAAAAAGACTGTAATGCCTAAATATCTCACACAGATTTATTCATAACTTAGTATTGTCAAATTGCAGCATTAGTCATGATTAAAGAATTATGGACAAAATATAAAGTCATTAAAACAAAATTGTGGTAATCTTATTTTTAATCTAAATCTATCATCAATTATGTAAGGTATTATTCCAGACGAGGTTTCTGTTATTAGAAGGTCATTGACAACGCAGTGGCCTGATCGTGTCGGACCGTTGCTTCTGCAAAGTCCATTAATTTCTGATAATGAACACCTCAAAGGACATTATCTCACTCACAAAAGAAAAAAATATATTAAATACGGGATTAAAACTTGAATTTTTTTTTTTTTTTTTAGACTTAAAGTATTTTGTGATGTCATTGTAACGGCTAAAGAGCCTGCACCAACCTCGTTCTGCTTTGTCCAGAATGTTCAGTTTTGTCCAGATGATGAAGCAAATGTTTGGTTCAATAAGGAGAGATCTTGAAAGTGGGATTGAAAGATATAATTGAGAAAGATTTAATTGTGAAGCATGAATAATCAGAAGTCTGGTGGTCGGGCTCTGGGCCGGAGACATCTTGCATCCCAGTGATGATCTTGGACCCCAGAACCCAGACGCTGATGGTGGTTAAGATGGACCTTACCAAACCAAAGAGCGAGAAGGAGAACTGGGTGGAGGTGGGCCGGCGCAACGTCTGGAATGTGGAAAAACAAACTTCATTGACTTCAAAGGTAAGGATCTGATTGTGATTGGCTGCAAAGAAAGTAAGCACTTGAGCCATTGGCTCAGAGTGGAGACCAATTGATGACGTGATGTGAGAAATGATGAACCCAGCATGCCTGCGGTGAGGTAGATCTTCCTTATTGAAATTGCGGCAAAGCTTCACTTCAAATAAGCAAATCCTTTATTTTCCTAAGACAAAAGAAATCTGCACTTTCTTTTAAATATTTTTTGATTTATTTACCGACACTGCAGTGTCATGAATTTAAATGAAAATACTTCAAATGTATGGAGCCACAAACTGTTTGTAATTAAAAAAATAAACATGATCTTGTGCAATCAGACACTCAACCAATAAATATCTCTTAAATATATTAAAAGATCATTAAATTGTGTCAAACCTGCACACAGATAATAAATTAGCCATAATATTATGACATATATTTAATTCAACTTGAAACCTGCCCATTATTTCATTACAGCATTTTAAAATATTAATGTTTTAACCATGTTCAATATTACTATAACTATATGGCTTTTAACAGAAACTCTTGGGAGAGGTCTCGCTGCCAAGGGACCAAGCTACCGTCAGCAAACCTGCACGGATGCTGTAGAAATATGTCATCTTTCAAACTGGCACACAGCAGGGCGGGTGTCTACAAATATGAGTAGATTACAAAGGATCAGCCAATGAGCGTTAGCTATACAATTATAGTAATATTCAACATGATTAAAACATAAATATTTTAAAATGCTGTTATGAAATAATAAGAAGGATTTAAAGCTGAATGAAATGAAAGACACGAGAGGTGCTTTACTGCCTGACTTTTTGTAAGATGCTCAGGATTGTCTGGATAAATAAAGATTGTTCCTGAATATTTGCCTTACATTGCAGTTTCAGTGACAGATAAGATAGACAAATGTTAGGTAGCAGGACTCCTTGTTTTTGTTTCTAAGCTGTAGCCTCTGATCTGTGCTAAAAGATAGACTGAACTCATCTGAATTTCATGAGTCTGTAGGGGGGCCTCCACAGAAACGGCTTTGTGTGCAGCACGCCAGAATGAGCCAAACAAGGAGGAAAATCACAAAAACATTTTGTCTGACAAAAAGAGTCGGAACCAACAACTCTCAAACAGAACTCCCCCCTTCTGCACGCCACGCATGCCCCTCACCCGGTTCTGATTCTTTTACAGCGTATTGACCCTTCTTTCACCGCTTTCCCTCACGGCTTCTGACTTGGAGAGCAGCCCTGCTCAACAGCAATCTGGGTGGTCTCTGTTGGTAGTGGCCACTAGCATGACACATCACAATTTCTCTCAGCCTGCAAGCTTAAATTGCTACAGGACAAACACATGCACTCAAGGGTAAAGGCAAGGATAAACCATGCTCTGGAGAACAGAAGGAAATGTTGTACCCTCTTGGTATTAATAAATAAACATGAGTTTTCATCAGGACTGCTAATTACAGATATTTAAAAAAAGAAAACACCATACAACACGACTACCCATATGTAGCCTATGAATGCTGTTTTTTCCCTAAACTGAATAACATCCTGGAATTACATGTCAGAAAAACAAAAGACACTTAAAGGAATTCCTGTGGAAAATAGCTTTCTTCACATTCTTGCTCCCCACACAGCACATACTCATAGGACAATTAGTCCTATGACAAGCATCCAGCAGCAAACAACGATGTTCGAAAGTTGTGGGTGTGCTTTCCAAATGCTCCGTGGATTTTTTTTGGTGAGAAAACTCAAACAAAAGGATGAAAAAACTTGACCAGAATGTGACACTTTCAAGGAAAAATGTGTTTTGCTGATTGTTGGGGTTTTTGACAAAAGCTGTACAATGTCTGAGATGAATAATCACCAAAATAATAATGATAATGATAGGCTGTTGGAGCTGTTTTCACCCCTTATTATTCTTCTACTATTCTTCTTCTTATTATCCTTATATCTTTGGAGCCATAAAAAAATAATCCCAAATGTAAGCTAAAATGGAGACTATTTTTTTTACCCCAAAAGCAACATTTGAAGCTCTCTTTCCACAGGATTAAAACTAATCAAACTCAGTAATTTTTTAATCTACTTCCACCACAAAAAAGAGTAAGCTCTGCAGAGCTGTGACACCATATGCTCCTGGGTGGGTGTCAGGTATCGGGACCCAGCAGACGTATGATGTAGGGACACTCAGACCAAGATGGGATCAATAAAGACTGTGCAGACCGGGAAAGGAGGAGGAAAAGCTCATTCAGAGAATAGCTTTAATTTCAGATCTGTTTGCCACATTTGCTTAATGACATTTTGCATGAACAAAGTTTTAAGATATTTAAGACAATTGTTTTGATTCTATAAGTACTACATGCACCTATGAGATGCAAGTTAAAGTAAGAAATGCAATAAGAATTATGTTTTTTTTTAAATAAGTTAGATTTAATTTAATTAGAAATCTTCAATCTTGATTTAAACAACTGTGTGCCTAAAGTAAACTTTTAGACATATGTGTTGGAGATTTAAGGAATCCACTTAAAGCAAATGAAGAAGGATGCTGTGTGGGGTTTCTGTAGAGATGGAGAGAGTACATCTGTATCGTCCTCACTCTGCCATCTGTGCGGGAGCAGCTGCAGACCAGCCCCGAGCTCAGACAGCCAATACAGTCAGAGAAAGCTGAAGCGAGGGTGGGTCTTTGCGCAGAAGAGAGTCTAGCCCAGCGAATGAGAGTAAAGGAGAGGTGTCCCTGGCTCAGAATGCCCTTGCGTGAGCTCTGCAAGCTTGGAACGGCAGAGAGGGAATACAGAAGAGAAGCTGGGATACACACATGGGCAGCTGCTGAGGATAGGATAGAAAGAGCAAGGTGATTCCAAATAGACGTGACAGATATAGTGATATCATTAAAAAAGTCAAATTAAAGGCTTAAAGAATCTTTCTTTTTTTTTCTTGGACATACCTGGAATCCACTTATTTAATTTCGTCGCCTCATTCTTTGATTTTAGAACAGACTCCCTTCTCTTTTTGCATTTCCTTGATCTTCACTTTTGCTTGTGTGACAGACACTGCCACCATGGAAACTGGAAGCCCGAGGAAGATACAGTTCACCGTCCCCCTACTGGACACTCACCTGGACCCAGAGGCAGCTGAACAAGTAAGGAGGAGGGGAAACAAAGGGGGGAACAAGAGGAAGAAATGTGGCTGATCTGGAATCTTGAATGAATTCACTTCATTTCTGCAATAGATGAGCAGAGAATGGAGAAATGCATTCACACGTGATCACCTCATATAAAAAGATCCATATTAAAAGTCAAAGTACAAAAAAAAAAAAGAAAAAAGAGTCATGATTGAAATCATTGTACAAGATGCTTTGGCATACTCTCAAGCAAAATCCCATTTTCAGCATCCAGAAGGATGTTCTGAATGCAGCTCTCTGGAGAGCAGACCAGTGTGGAGGATCTTAAAACCACAGTCGTGATAGAAACGATACTGCAGTTGATTTCCATGTGTTCCCCTTGGAGATGAACCAACTCTTTTCACTGAAAAATAACGGCAAAAACTGAGCTGCAGCTGAAGTTGAATAATAGCTGTTCTGGGTAGCTTTAGGAGCTTTTGTTGAATTTCAAGTCAAGCTAGAGACAGGAGTTTAAATGTTCTAAATTGTTGGTAATTTTGTGACATAGAAGCAAAAAAATCTATAGAATGGGAAACCTGGACGTCATACTTGTGCCTTTGGAGAATACAGTGTGAAGATTTGTTCTTTTTTGGCTTGTTTTATTATTACAGCACAAGCAGAACAGGTCATTCATAATGAATGAGTTCTGACTACAAGGATTTAGGCAAGGATTTTGGAGTCTGTCTCTTCTGTTTCATCATTTTCTTCCGCTGTGTTCTATTGAATGCTCATTGTGACATCTTTTTTTCTTTCCCTGTTATGGGGCCATGTTTCTGTTGTTAAAATGAATTTTCGTCTGAAAATGAACATGGTTGTGAGTTCATAACACAAGCAGCTGCGACCAGAGAAGTTTTTCTGCTAATGTATTGATTGATTTCCGTGTGAGAAGCTATTTTTTGGCACACATTTCTCGTTTTAAGACTGTTCCATTGATGAATCAAATAGAAGAAAAAGACACTTCCTGTTTAAATTGTAGATTTTTTTTTCATTAATTGATGGTTCCCTTTAAGCTGAACAAGTTTCTGAATGCATTATGCCATTGGACAAGCTAATGAATGCATGTACATAGTGAACCCTCAAACAAATGGTAGAGTAAAATAAAATAGAACTTCAAAGTCAAATGATTTTATTCCTAGATACATGTATGTTTTGACTAATATTTCTGTGCTTTCACCCAAAGCAAACTGAAATGTAATAGTAATTTCTATTAAATGATTTGCTTCCAGGATTTTGTGCTAAAACTGCACAGTCGGTCTTCCGTATTTGCATTTTTCATTGCACTTTTCCTCATGAGCATCTGTGCTGCAACAACAAAAGGCAAACGTTAGCTTTGGAAAACGTCTGCAGCGTGGTCATTCACACTTCACTGATTTCTTTCAGGATCCTAAGAAACCTGGCCCTCTGAACCATGTGGGGCTCCATGTCTATTCCAATATGCGTCAACATTGCTGTAATTTACTTCCACTATAATGTTGGCAAGTGGGGCAGATCGCGTTAGCTCTGCCTTGACTTTGGAACTGAGACAGGAACTGAGACAAAATCTGAGACAAAGCGTTTTTTGTTCTTGTAGGTGCAGAAAAATTAAGTACGAATTACAAATAAAAAAAAGATTTTCTTTGATGAATGGAGGTTTGCTGTGTTTTTTTATGAGAACATGTTAACAAAGTAATCTAAAAATTGAATTTCACTCAATAAATGAAAATAACATCTGTGGATGAAGTGCGGTTAGATTCTGGCATGTGTTCACCACATTTGAAAAGATGCTGTCTGGTGGGTTGTCATTAATAGGTTTTGTAAAGCTTTCGTAAATGTGAGCCTTGGAGAGCTAAAACGCTGAGATCACTCTGCCTGTTCTGTTTGCTTCTGGCTGTCAGGGAGCTGCTGTACTTGTCCTGCATTTATTTTGACAAATGTCTGATCCCAAGATAGCAAAGTTTAATAAAACCTTCACCCTCAAGAACAGCTGATAATGTTTTTCAGATTTTTATAAGGCCAACTTACCTTACTTTTCCAAAACGCAGTATATACACTATAATTTGATTTTTTTGTATACTGACCTGTGATTGGCTAACAGGGTACATTCCACCCTAACACCAGGGCAATAAATTGTAGATTGTGGATATAATTAAGTCAACCCCAGTACACTTGGCTCTCATATTGTTTTGCCACTTCTGACTAAGAAGCGGCAAAACAATATGAGACCTTCAAGAGTGAAAAAAGGCAAAGCATGGTGAAAAGGTGAGGAAGATGCTTCAAATTCAGCTTGAATGACAAAAACTAGTGTGGCTGTTAGAAAAGCCACTGCAGAAATTCAGCAAATCACACCAGAACAGCTTTCCCCAAGAAACGATCATTTTGGTTACCCATTACATTTTGTGTTATTTCACAGATGAACTGTGTGCACATTTTAAGTCTCACTCAGATCATCTTTTGATCTATTTTAAAAGCATTCCCAGTGGTCTTTTAATGGGGATTATGCTGTTTTCAGACAAAATAATAATAAAAAAAAACTGTGTTGTTTTCTAGCACATAGTTTCTGCAGAGCAGCAGTACTTCATTAGAAATTCACCTCTGAGTAGTCAGCAGAGTAACCCCGCCCCCACTTCCTGTCATCCATTTGCTTATACACTCTCTCACTAGTTTAAAGTCCCTCACACTCCCCCGACCTAATATTACTGGTGCAACAAAATGGTGAGCAATAATGGAGCAATCCAGTCATACAGTTTTGGGAGATTCCAGCTCAGACGAGGAAAACAGAGACTTACTTAGATTTATTTGTCTGCAAGTGGATGAGACTGGAGCGGAGCAGGGAGCTTGTGCCTTGCCGGTATAGCTTCTATATCACAAATACAATATTTTACAAAGCGCATTTTTGGTCTTCTCCTTATTCACAACAATTTGTATAAAGAGATACCCAGGAACTCAATTTTAATCTGAATGATTTTTTATATACGTTCTCTGTGATGTGAAAAATGTCACAAGAACATGTTAAAAACTCCACAAAATGCATTTTAATCAGAGTGGGTCTTCAAAATAAACAACATAAATCAATGTTTTGAATCATCATGACAACTATGAAACACGAAAACAATAAGTAGCACACAGAAAAACGATTCAACGACTTCATCCTGTATCTGCTCTCCCTGATCTGTGTGTGGGCTACTATTTATTGCACGGCGACCTTGAGAGTCTTGAAAGGTGCCTTGTAAAAAACTGTACTAAATGTGCTAAGTAGCCAAAGAAAGACCAAAAAAAAAAGAAATATATAGATAATGTAATCATTGCTTTAAGATGAAAATTATTGGTTGTTTTAATCCCTGAATACATACTGGTTTCAAAGCTTTTCTTGTTTGAGTTATCAAGTTTGTTTGTTTTTGAACAGCAACTTTCTGTGCCTAAACTGGTGGATTTCAAAGCTAAATTCATGAAGATTTAGATTATTGCACAAAAAATAAAAACTGACATCACAGACTTGTTTGGACCTACATTTTTCAGATGAGGGAATTTGTCCCACGCAGCAAGATTATCAGGCATGTGCTGCCCACCCGTCAGTCCTGAAGGCTGTTGTTGTCTGTCATGTGAAGTGACGGAACTGCATTCTAAACAGATTGTGGGTTGAAAGCAGCATGCTAAACTGAATGATGAGTCCAACCATTAAACACTGCAAGCAGAGGATCAAGTAAGTTTTCTCTCCTGACAGGTTAAAAGAATAACAATGACTGATCAAAATCACTTCTGTAACACTGTGGATTATTGGGCTTTAACTTACTGGAGTTTAAAAAAAGCACATCAGGCTGAAACACAGGAAAGAAGCCCTTTTACAACACTTAAATTGATATATTTTAAGCTTTTTTTTTTAAAAACTCAGCTTAAAAAAAATTCTAATTATATATAGTTGCTGTTATACTAATTTGTTGTGCAAACCTATTTCATCTAGGAAACAAAGTAATAAAAATGTTTTATATTTTTAGTGACCTGTTTTAATATGTTAATCTGTTCGTATTCTTAGGAAAAACAGAGTATTTTTCTTTATCAATGTAAAGTCCCATCAATGCATCAAATGATGCTTTGAAAATTAAGCAGCACAAGCAGAAATCTTTTGCTGGTAGATTGTTATAAAATGTGGTCTTGTGGAAAACTCTCTTCTATTACCGTTGTTGTTTTTTTTTTGTTATAAAACATAAAAAGGTTATTTTAAAAGGGTAATATTGCAACTTAAAAAAAAGCATCTTATTTTTCTGCAACAAAGTTAAGTTAGCAAACACTGACTGAAACAATGCTAAAAAAAAGACGGAAATCCAACGAGAATTCAACTAAAAGTTGACATGTGAGAATTGTGAGAAGCTGCTTTGAAATTTGTTTAGGATTTGTAAGATTTTTTTTCTCTTCCAAACTATATTTTTTCACAACGCAGAGAGAAAAGACTTTCTTTCATCTGTTTGTACTAATGAGTGAGTTACTACTGAGTTACTACTGTACTACTGAGTGCCTGCAGTATGAAAAATGCATTTGCATGAACACCACATATTGTACTGCTTGGGAGTGTTTGCAAACATTCATTCATTTTCCAATCCGCTTTATCACAGTCACGGGGCTGCCGGAGCCTAACCTGGCTACTCATGGGCGAAGGGTACGTGGGAGGGAGGCAGGGTACACCCCTGGACTGGTCGCCAGTCTGTTGCAGGGGCCACAATCACACACCCATGCACACTCACATCTAGGGACAATTGAGAGTGACCAATTAACCTGTGAAGCATGTTTCTGGACGGTGGGAGGAAGCCGGAGTACCCGGAGAAAACCCACGTATGCACGGGGAGAACATGCAAACTCCACACAGAAAGGTCCACCAGCCAGGACTTGAACCGGGAACCTTCTTGCTGTGAGGCAGGAGCGCTAACCACTGCGCCACCGTGCAGCCCCTTGTTTGCAAACATGGCTTGAGAAATGGAATCTTGTTCCGTTTGTGGTCCTTGGGCACATTGCTAGATTTCAGCATCCCCAGCTTCAAACAGCCTTTCCAGTCAACTGCATGTTTGTTTTTAATAAATAAACATCAATAAATATACATAAATAAACATCAGAAACACATATATTTATTCAGAAATTCTGAACATGCGCACAGAAAGCCAAAAAAAGAAATCTCGGGAAAGGGTGAAAGGTTGTCTTTCTATAGGGAGGTAATTGTGAGTAGCTGACAAGTGTTTCAGGAAAAGTTCAACAATTCTCAGACTTATTTTGACAGAAGTCACAAACTCTGGCTGCTTGTTAGTGCCATTTCTCACTCATACCTCTCGTGTACCCCTCTGTGGTGGTTTCAAGGACAATACAACCTTTCAGATTTGAAAAACCCAGTGAGACTGCTCCTTTTTCATTAAAGCTTATCTCTTTTAACACACATATCTATTGTATTTCAGGCCATTGTGGCAGTTAGCAAGTCAGAGGGACAGCTCTTGTTAGATGTTTTGAAGATGAATGCATTTTGCATTTCGGACACACGCTGGTAAGTGTAGCAAAACAGAAGCTCCTCCCTGCTGGTCCAGTGTGAACACTTTGGGCTAAGCTCACATCCAACAAAGCTTGTTCTTGAACGCGCATCTCATGCTAGGTGTGTCTGTAGCTTAAGAAGAAGGAAACAGTCTTGAATTCCCTTTTTCTGCAACTTCTTAGCATGTATATGTGTGACTGTTTAGTTTTGCAGATCCGACATATGATTGGAAGGGAATTTTAGACCAATTTACAATTGAAATGGCTGAAGTCAGAGGCAGTTTGTTATGATTCCTGTTTTTTTTTTTTTTTTTGCTTTTTATAATAACAATGGCATTTAAGTTATAATGAAATTGCAAAAATGTCACCTTGTAGAGCATCAGAGTCCAAATAGCAGTTGAGGATGCTTTTGTTTTAATAACAGTCTACTGTCCCACCATAGTATGATCTTTGACTATTTTAGTTCAGCTTGCACTGCTTTGTTAGTGCTTTGTAAGAAAAGATCCATTGGGGAGTAAAGCTGGCAAGACTTTCAGCATTACTCAGCAGTCCAGTCAGCCACAAAGCAATAGTTTTTCTTCTGTATATGTTGAGGTGTGAGACAGTGCAGCACAGAGTTGTAAAGTACGCGGGTAAATGGACTTTGTTACTTTAGTTAAGTATGTTTTTTGTCCACTTTGTACTTTGTACTGAGTATCAAAAATATAAGAAACTTTTACTCTCTTCTCAACTACATGTTTTGATTGAATATTTGTGCTCTTTACACCATTACATTTGAATGGAGACTCACATTTACTCAAGTAAATTACTCAAGTAAATGCAATGAGTAAATGTGAGTGTCCATTTAAATGTCGTGGAGTAAAGAGCACAAATATTCAATCAAAACATGTAACCGAGGATTCATTCATTTTTAATTTCAAAGACTCAATCTGATGAAAATTATGTTTTTCACATGTTCTTGTGGCATTTTTTTCATGATGAAGACATAGGAAAATTTAGCTCAAAATTTCATTTCTGAGTATTTCTTTATTTTGTGAATCAGGAGCAGACGAAAAAAAAACATCCTACTGGCTAAAAATGGTATCATTATGTTTATAAGGCCACTGGGAAAGGTTTTGAAATACATCAAAAATTGATGGGAATGGGACTTTACCGGGCAGCTAACATTTTTCTGCCTACCTAATATTTAAGTTTGGTCAAAACTATTCTAAATATTCAACTGCTGAAGTTGTCAATCAACATAGTTTTCCAATAGCAGAGCTAGCTGTGCTTTACAAGTACTGGAGTCCTAACTGCTGAGCAGTAGAGTGCAATGTATATGTTCTTTCAAGCATTGTTCCAAAAAAGGCTTAGCTGCCAAACTCCATTCTCCTGAGTTCTGAAGGAGGTAGCAGGTGGCTGATACATATGCTCAGCAGAGCAGGATCAGCCGTTGCTCTCGCCCAACTCAGCTGTAACGAAAGTTCATCACTTCTAGACTCTGCATGAATCACACAAAACATTCTCCAGTTTCTCTTAAATCAGTAGGTGACACATCAATCTTAGCATTTTTGGGTTCCTGTTGCATATGAGTTGAAAGTATTTATATATATATGTAAAATATAAAAACTAATGCAAAAAAAGGCATTTTTAAGGGTGATTGAGTTTTGTTTTGAAAAGCTTTAAACTTTAAAATGTGCTTTTTTTGTTTTTAATATAAGTCCTCTTGAACATCTAGGCTTTTTACTTGATTTCCTGCTTTTTGAGCATCAATATCTCTTTTGCATCATATTTAAAACTTTTATTTTCTCCATAATGAGTAAAGCTTACTTTTTTTTTTTTCTCGTTTTACCTTGCAGATCAGAAGACGCAGACCCACGCCTGCCACATTAGTGGCATCGAGTGATCAGTCATCACCAGGTGAGGCACTCGGCTGCAGAAACATATTGGAAATTGTTGTCTGGTGGCTTACCCATGATGCCAGACTGTTCTGGAACAAAACAACTTAAGCTTGGAAACATGTTTAAAGGTTAAGCTACCAAATCAGTAGATCCAAAAATTGTCAATGAATTTTGGCTAAAATTGTACTCTTTTCTTTGAATATAATATATCTTTTGTGGGACTTTTTTGTTATCTTTGCCTGTTTTCCTAATAAGGTATTTTATTTCCCAGTAGTTTTCTTTGTTCATTTTAATCTCTTAAATTGAATGCAATTGTCTGGAGTTTGTCACTGCAGATCCTAATCGTCTTTTTGACCTAATTTAAACTGTAACTACCTTTTTTTCCCAACAGGTTGAAAAAGTAACAACAAAGAATTAGCTTCATAGCAAGCAAGTAAAGTTTAGCCTTGACAGCAACAAGAGATCCATTGAGAACAATCAACTAAAGCAAACCACAAACAATCAAAACTCTGCAGAATGATTCACAAAGTAAAAGATGTGTGCTCTTTTTACTTTGACAGCGATGTTTTATTTCAGCTTTAGTCCAAATCAAATTAATATTCCTGCAGTTAACTCTCGCAGCAAGAAAAACATGCACCCTTTCTGGGGATCTCTCACGATCAAACAGCAGACCCAGGAGTTCTCCTGATGCATGAGTTACAACAGCTTCCCTTCCTGCCTTTGCTCTACTTATGTTAAGGGTTTGTGTATAAAGTGAGTTGCTGCAGATTCAAGACATGATCAGCAGAGAAATTGAGGAGAGGAATCATTTCCATCCAGGGGGAAAAGAAAAAAAGAAACTCTGTTTGTAGGGAATGATTATGACACACAAAAGGCACAGAAAATTGCACTTCTGAGAGCTTTGGCTTTAGGTTTTGTGTATCTTGAAAAGCACAGAGTTGCTCCCAGATCTAATTTGTTTTTATTTTTTTCTGTGATCTGCTTGGTTTTCTTTACTTACAGGGTGTATTCAGACTGGACACATTTGGTTTGCTTAAAGTGAACCAGAGTTTGTTTCACCTGAAAATCCGAAACAAATTTCCCATCTGAATACACCCAAGCGGATCCCGGTCCAGGACCAGAAACCGCTCTCTGACCCATCTTCAAGGTGGTCTCGGTTTGTTTCCAATCGGACTGAGCTTTGGTTCACTCTGTTTCCTTGGCCTGAAAAGGCTCCTTGCTCAGATACTGTTTTTCTAACAATCTATGAGTCATAAACACTTGTCAGCGTACCTTCTTAGCCGTCGTCTCCTCAGTAACCACCTTGCAGCATGCCTCCACCGTACTAAAGTAGTATTAAAAAGTGTTGTATCTGACCTTGATACAGACACTCAAAATTGGTCAGTAAAATATAAAGTTTAAATAAGTGAACTATCCTGACAAAGATTGCAAAGCTTAGGACTTCCATTATTCTTTTTCTAGTTGCTTTGCTCCGCCCTCGTATTTCCTGGCCAATGACTGAAGAGATCTTTGGTTTTGTTTACAAGCTTTGGTTTGAAATAAAAATGTCCGGATGAAAGCCAGTCTGAATACAGACCAAACACAAGGTTCAGGACTCGATCCCAACCAAATTAAGCAAACTTAGTAAGGACCAAAGGACTATTTCCATTCAGAAAACACCCTTAGGCTTTGTTTTACGGAGCTTTAATCTTGTTCAAAAATTTTATATTAAAACTTTAATGCAGTTAGCTTGAATGCATGTGAAGAAATGGCATTTCAAGACAAAGTCCTGAAATTGCGCTCAGAAATAAAAAAAAAAAAAGCAACACAGTGAGGAAGAGCTATTGAGCATGCTTACTGTGGCACAGCACATCATTACAGATGGTTGCACTGTGTAATATTATATTTTAGGATGAGTCTTCCCCACTCCAAAGATTTGTGGGATGAACCAGTGCTGTTTTTGTTCTAAAATGTTATTTTTTAATGTACCTCAGACATCTTTAAGGTAGTAATATGTTTTAAATTAGGTGATCCCTTTTGGGTTAACATTGACACAAATTTGGATATATTAGGCTCTTTACTGCTGTGCACTTACCTGTTATTAAAAATGCTCTAAAGGACATTAGGTTATACAGGGATTCATTGCATAACGAACGCAACTCCTTCCAGCGTTGCATTTGGTTTGTTAGGTGATTGTAATGCAAAACAAAATTTTACAAAGATGTTGCTGTGAAATTATGTTATCCATTTCTAGTTTTAGCAAAAAATCAACAAAATTGCACAAAAAGGTAGACCCAGCATTGTGAAGCTACGTTCACATCGCCCAATGTGCGTTCAAGCAAAAACTTTCAATGAAAAGTCTGTGCGTCTCAGTCTTCCGTGTTCAGAAGTATTGTGTTCACGTGTTACTATGCAAGTTTCTGCCACTATTTTCAGGCTCTACGTACAAAACGCGTGTCCATTGAACGCACGTTGAAAGTTAAACCAGGCCAAACTTTAACCAATCAAGGACTCTGATTTGGTGACTGGATGGTGTTCCTTTTAATTCACATAAGTGCCAACTGTTTAAAAAATGATCATGAAGCAGAAATTATCATAATTTATAATTGCAGTTTGTGCCCAGCTGGATTTAAATAAAACAAAGTCATCCATACATCAGATAGATGTATCAAGACATGTTGGATTCTACCTTTTTATTATTATTTGCGGCAAAAGTAGGACTCTTGATTTGATGCACGTTTTTTCTGGAGGGTATGCAGGTGTTTGCATCAGTTTTTATGTCAAACAGTTGTGTTAGTTGTGCTTGTTATCGCTGTAACTTAATTGCTACATCTTTTCTTTCTCTTGAAGTATTTGCTGTTTGGGGGATCTTTTTCATTTAAGTTTCTTTTTTCTCTTGCATTTTTTTTATAGATTTGTTCTCCCAAGGATTTTTTTAGTATTATAAATTTATACTAACAATTAAAGCACTTATGGCAAGCCTTCTTGAGGTTGTTTTTTTACATCTTGGCATTTTATTCTTGCAACCTGAAAGCGGAAGCTTAAATTTAGGTCACAGGGGATGGCTAGAGTCTTTTACAACAGATGTGGCTTTCTCCCGAAACCTGATTTTACACTTTTTAAGGGGATCAGTCATTCACAGACAGGCTGTTTCAGTTTAAAGTCCAACACTTTTTAAATTTTTTTTGCAAGAGACCCTTCCTTGTAATAAAAACACAAAAGTACTATGAAAGATCCACTCTGGGCGTTCGTAAACACGATTTCAAACATCAATATCAAATATGATGCACAGACTATTAAAAAAAAAAAATTGTTGACGGAGAATAAAAGTCTAAATTTAATAAAGGACTAATTTGGAAGAGAAACTGAGACTAAAGAGACAGATGCTGAATTTGAGTCAGACGTTGTGCTACAAATGTGAGTGTGTGTGTGTGTGTGTGTGTGTGTGTGTGTGTGTGTGTGTGCGAGAGGAAAACTGTCAAAGAGGAGGGGGATGGGGATGAAAACACATGATAATGAGGGAGAGGAGCTTTGCTGGTGCAGTAATGGTGTGCCTCACATCTGAAGAGCCCTGCATTATTAAATGTAAAGCAGATTGCTCTGCTCTGTGCACTGTGAACTCCAAAAGCACAGCAGAGGAACAAAGAGAGCAGAAATGCAGGCTCAGGGCTAAATAAGAAGCAACATTAAAATTTTTGTCTTTGAATGCCTTAGAGTCTTTGAAAGGGTTATTGTCTCCACTTAATCCTGAGGAGATGCAGAAAAAATACTAATAAGCACTTATCTTGCTCAGTGAATCAAGAAAGAAGTTATGCAAAAACCACAGCAGTTGGATATTGTTATATCTAAATATGCTGCACATTACAAAAATATGTTTGTGATCTAAGAGAACACAATCATGTAGACATGAGGGGGGCGAATAGGAAATTACTTTGTGTTATTGCGTTCTCAGCATACCTAGTTGATCTTGGCATCCTGAATAGTTTGTGCCTATTCACCGCCGACTTATGCTTTATTAGTGGGCTTTTCCAAAAACACACACACAAAACTAAAACAAACAAACATGAAAATATATGATGGCTGTGCACAGTCATTTCCTTTTCAGCAAAGAGTTTTTTTTTTTTTAGTCTGTCCCAGATCTCTTAGTTGACATCTTTCATTAGTTGACATATTGAGGAATGAAAGTGTTCAGGATAACTAGAATTGAAATATAAAAAATTGCAGGACTGGTGTGATAGTTTACATCCAGGAGCTGTGGAATGAATTATTTTCAAACACAAAAGTAGGGCCAGGGTGACACGACTGACCTACCCAAAAGTCTTTTCACACAGAGCTCATTCATCAAAGACTTATTTATGTTCATAATTAACCCACATGAGAGCATGACGGTGAAACAGTGGTACAAACATAAACACAGTTTTGATGCAAGTCCTGGAGTACAGGACTCATTAGTTGTCTCTGTAGAGCCCTTCAGTGTGATGGCATAGTGTCAGTTTTTGTTTCTGACTTAATCAGTTCAGCTGAGACAGTATCATATTTGCATCAGAAGGGCATTTAGTGCCACTTCAACATAAATACAGACAGAAAGGACTCTCCCTCTCAAACCAACAGGCCCCCTTTCTATTTAGTCAAAAAAAAGACATCCTCTCCGTGTTTATTTCCGCTTAGCAACAATACAGACAGACCACAGATCAAGCAGACCTGCTCTCATCTCTTTTTGTGTCAGTCAGCCAAGTGCAGTACTCACTGCTGCCAAGCAGGCCTTTTGTCATTGGTGTTTCCTCACCCTATACAGCACAGATGGGCTATTTCTTGACTGAATAGGGTTCTTCAATTGTGTTTACTGCAGGATAAGCACTCACGTCAGGAAAATGTATAACAGTAATCCAATTATTACCACGCAGACACTTCAAACGTACCTAAAAAAAGAGAATTTAAGCTTTGTATTCACTGCTTTCATGATTAAACTACTTTATCTAAGAAACATTTATTTTTTAGGATTGAAAATATGCTACCATAATCCTCCGCATTAGGCCAAATGTCCATTTAATTCTCTGAATCACATTTAAAGTATTTGATGAAGTCGCAAACATAAAAAGTGAACGCTGATGACAGGAAGACCCAAAGAATATTTTGTTTTAGCTTAAAGATAGCACACCACACAAAGAAAAACAAAAGGTGAAATACTTTCAAAAAAGATGCATCACTGCGCCTTTTAACTGTTTTTTTAGCTAAATTTTTCTCACAATTGGTTTTCTGCACAGCTTTTAAAATTTTGAATTTGACAATTTTGAAATGCTTTTGCTTTCTCTCTCTTAGCACTAACGATCCCTTTTATTCAAAGGGTGAGATAAAATTGGACAATTTTTACAACTACGAGGCGCAAAAGCTCAATCATCTTATTTTTTGGAATGTAAGTCCCAGTTTTTTTGCATAGTTTGGGGGGGGGGGGGGGGGGGGGGGGTAATAACTTATACTCCGGCGCCATTTAGATCTGTTTTTTTTTGTTTTTTTTTTTTTTTTGCGCCTTCGACTTATACTACAGAGCGACTTATATTCTGAAAAATGCTGTAAATACAATTCGCCCAGATTTTTATCTCATTTAAGTCAGACTGAATACAAACTCAACTGTGTCAATTAGTACATTGTGTGTGATGTGCACGGCGGTTTTAGGCACGGGCAATACGGGCGGCTGCCCGGGGCAACAATTCAAACGGGGCCCCAGCTCAGCGCTTGGAGAAAAAAACCCTGCACTGCAATAGTTTTCCAGTATCTGTTATATCACCACTGTGTTTGGAACGGTCTGAAACCAGCAAATTTGCAAATATGACTTTGTATCTAAAATTTACATTTTTAGATTTCAACACTTAAGATGGAACTCTTACATGCCTACATTAAATATAACACTCATCAATAGCATTTAAATCAGCATGACTTTAACTAACACACAACCCTATTTGAAAATAGATGAAATAAAGACATAAAGAATTAAAAGTTTTGACTCATAATGAAAATACAGCAAAGATGAGAAAAGTTTGCCAACTCTAACAAAACAGTGAGGAAAATTTAGTCAGCTGAACTTTCACATTCAGCTCACCAAGTGAAACCCCATTTATGTAAACATCTCAAGGCAGAAAGACAAAATCAAGAAAGAAGTCTGCAGAGTAACACCACCCACCATCTCTTCCTTTTCTTTTTCAGCTATTGGGCTGAAATCAGCTGGTTTGGAATATTACGCACTCATTCTGTCCTTTGGGATGATGGTGACGCAGTTCATGCGTGATCAAGCAGCAAACGATTGCGCAACATTCTAAACCTGGAGGTTGAGGGAACTTTCATGAAGGAAAACACGGATGTGCACAAGGAGAACAGGAACACTGCATACATTATTTATATAGATACAGTAGTTGATGGCTGGCTCAGTTTAGACTGCATTTCCAAAGTCCACAATGCCATTTCAAAGTCAACTACAAGACAAAGCTTAATTTTAAAATACTTCTCATGTCAGATTACAGATAAATATACAAGTAAACTGTTGTGATTTTTAAGGCTGAAAATTAGTATTTGGTAACCAGAGAAAAGAGAGTTTAAGGAACAAAGTGCATCCCAAACTGCATATTTTTTAACAAAGAAAAATATTCACACATGCACTCCCACTCACATACACTGTTTTTGCAGTGCCTTGGGATGCATATGTTGCCAAGCAACTCTGTGGTGTCCTAGAAAAAGTTCCAAAGCTAAAATGTACTAATTTGGATGAGTTTTTTTTTAGATCTTCACCATTGAAATTACTGAACGAATTGACCATATGCCAGTGAACTGATTTCTTTTTCTTTTTTTTTCTATTTTCGTCCTCTGATATTGAGACAGCAGGCTCATATTTCACATATTGATTTTTCTACTGGGATTGCTTTCATCCAGGGAAGCTCAGTTGAGCTTCATAATTCGTATGATGTTGGCCTTTGCCTTCTGTGTTGAGGAAAAATAAGTCTCTCACTTCACTCATCTGGGTCTTTCAAGTGAAAAGATGTAGAAGTACTTTTTCACCGTAAAATGGCTCCACTGACTAAAGAATTTTGCTGCATGTCTGCTTTGTGATGAAAATAATAAACCAAACATTGGGTTTATTTCAAATTACTCAAACATTTATAATTTTTGGAGCTTAAGCTGCATCAAAATACATCAAACCCTGTATTGGGTTTTACTGTGACAGTATGCTCCCCAATTTAAAATTCTGAAGCCTTTGATTCATGTTTAATAAGCGTGTAATCTTAAGTCTATTGTACTTTAAAGCTTTATTGACTAAACTACAAAACTAAATCTTAAGAAAACAAGAAGACTTATTTAAAAATTGTCTTATTTTCTGTCTTGCAAGAAAAATAACCTCATCAAGAACATTTTTCACTCGCAACATACTTGAGAAAACATGCTTTAGTGCCTGGAATTACTTTCTTACAATAAAAATCCTTTGTAAGATCATTCTTCTTAGGCCATTGGCAGATTTGTTTGCTCATTTAAAGAAAATTAGATAAAAATGTTGGATTTATTTCTGGGGGCCGTGTGTTTGCAGTGTATGAGATGATCATCGACAGACAAATTTGAAGCAAGGAGTTTACATTCAGGTAACTTAAAAAAAATTAAGTAACATCCTTATGAGCTTAAACTTTTCCAAATCTGTTGAGCTGTTTAACTTAATGTTGGGAAATGGAGCTTTGCAGCAAAAGTGGAGCAAACACTTGCAAGTATCAAAAACATCAGCTTGGAGGTCACCATTTATCCACTGCTGGACAGCGGTACATTGCTGACAGAGATTTACTGAGCTAATGCCAGACACATGAATACTGTTTATGGGTCTTTTGTGAGCAGTTTGGCCTTGAAATTTTCCTCTCATATTTTCACTATGTTCATCTTCTAATCAATTGTTTGCTTTGTCCCAGAAATAGATGAAGACCGACTCCCAAACCAGTTGTATAAGGTATTAAAATCTGCTTCGTTCTTGCTGTTGCTCATAGGCAGATATTCAGCCTTTTTTCATCCTCAGCTGATATAAAGTGTTGTTTTTTATTTCCAGGCAGCGTTGTTGAACTCTCCTCGACAACGGCGAAAAGGGCAGAAAGGAACGCCTACAATGAAAGGTAGGGTTTTATTTTTTGTCACAAAAATACGTATTAGTATTTAAAAGAATGTTAAAAAAAGATCTTAAAAGAATGATCACAATCACCGTTAAAATAAATTATGATAACTAAAGCCTTAATGGGAGAACCAAAAGATTTACCCGGGGTTGGGGTGGGGGGATGCTCAGAACTCCTGGGTGGTGGTGGGCGGCTTGTCTGGGGTGGTGGGGCTCTCGGGGGTGGGGCCCCGCGCTGGGCCACCTGGCGCGGTGGGAGGGCTGCTCTCCTGACTGGGCTGGGCCTTGCGCTCTGCGCTTCCGTACCTCACTGCGCTCGGGTGTTGGGGGCCCGTGTGGCTGTCCTGCGGGCCCTGGTCTGGGTGCTTGGCCGGGCTGCCTAGCGGGTGGATCTCTTCCATTGACCCCACAGTATGGGTGTGGGGGCGGGGGCGGGCCCTGGTCGGCGCTGCCGCCTCGGCGGGTGTCTTGGTGTGGGGATGGCTGGGGGTTCTCCCTCCTTTTTTGTGCATTCCATCATCCACTTCAGCTTAACATAACATTCACCTGAGCACAGGCGTCGGCTCACCTTTGCACCTTCAAATAGTGTGCATGACAGAATGTAATGCTTTACATGTGTTGGTTGGTATGCACAAGTGTGCGTGTGAACTGGATGTGGACAAGTTTGTGAACACTCTTGGAGCCGGCAGGTATGTAACAGCTGAGTGTGTGGACAGGCCCTGCCCATTTTAGACCAACATTCACTATTGCAATGGGTATAAGCTCCAGCATTTTGTTGCCTGTAGATAAACAACTCTACCTTCCCTTCACAGTAGTCCTTCTCTAACTTCTATAATCCACCATCTCTCTTTCCCCCCCTCCACCCCCCAACTCTCTCCTTTTCCCCCTTTCCTTTTCCGTCCGGTCCAACAAAAAAGACACACAAAAAAAATCAATATTAATAAAGTTTGGTTTAAATTACAAAAGGGGCTTATACCAACATACATTTTGTGTTCGCTATGACCCCCGATTGTAAGAGTAAAATCTGTCTAATACAAGAGGCTCTCAGCTCATATCTGTTTGCTCAGCTGTTGGACAGGACAAGTTAAAAAAAAAAAAAAAGATTTATTTTATACATTTCCAAGAGTGGTGCTTGAGCAAAAAACATTTTTATGTGTTGACTTTCTTGCTGAATTTCCACCAACACTTGTGACCGAAGTGTCTCCACAGAGCTGCAGTTCCTGGTAGAGCACCACCTGTACAGGCAGCAGCAGGGAGCAGGGGATGAATGCTCCTCAGAGAGCTGCTTGTCAGACAGACCAAGCCCTGACTCCCTTCCCACCGGAGAAGAGCTCCCAGATGATGATGAGGCCACCGCCGAGGCCTTTGAAAAACTGCGCTGCCAAATGGAGGGTATGCTCGGAGACTCACAGGGATTTGAACTGAGATTGCTCCTTTTTCTGTAACTAAACCTACCAACAGTAAGAGTGATGGAATGAAAAAGAAAGTTTTACTGAAAAAACATTTTACTAAATTATTCAAAAAAAAAAAAAAAGCTGTAGCTTTTACATTGGACCTGTTTCTTAGCAGTAAAAAATGTTAAATCATACCAAGGCAAAAAGAGATATTTTATGATATTTTTGAGCATTAAAAAACATGAACTAAATCTTTCTGTAGCATACAATCTCTTGAATTATTTCTTTCATAAAATATTGTTATGAGTCAAAATATGTATAAAATATTTTATAAGACAAAAAAAAAGATTGGTATCAAAACTCCAAATTTTTGAAGTTTTAGGTATTATACTTGAGTCAAATTATTCTTCTTATATTGTTATATTTTAGCCATAATCAACATTTTAAACAAAGTTTTTATTTGAATAATTAGTTGTGGTGACGGCACAGGTGAAGTGTTTTAGGAAATAAAAAATTCAAATTAAAGCAAAGAGTGACTGAATTAAATTTGAAGTGAAACAAACCAAAATTTCTCACAATACTCAGTTAGGGAGCAAATAAACAATCAATTAAAAACAGAAAATTGAGTTTTTTTTTGAATGGTCTGTTTCTTTAATACAAGTAGTTTGATTTTATATTTAAAAAGGGAGTTTCCTATTATCTTGTGTCAGTACTTAAGAATACAAGAAATAAGCTGCTGGTTAGTTTTCAGGAAAACAAAAAGATCAAATCAAATTAAACTATATTTGGCAGGAGAAGCTGAAAATGTGTAGCTAAAAAAATGTGTAGGATAGTGTGGATTTTTTTTTTTCCCAAACAGTTGTGATGCTTGTTGAAATGTCTAACTGTTCCTTTGAAGACCCACTTTGAGGAAAATAATGTTTTTGGGTTTTTTAAAATGCTCTCGTAGCATTTTTCTGATGATGGAGGACATGTAAAAAAAAAAAAAAACAAATAAGCTTAAAATTGTATTTCTTATTATTTCTTTATTCAATATCACTGTGAATCAGGAAAAGATTAAAAAATATATATATTTTTAATGTATTTAACCTTTATTTATCCAGACAAAACAGATTGAGGAAAAAAATGTATTTTCAACAGTGGCCTGTAAAAATGCAAGACCTCTCTGCAGAAACTACATTACATTACCATAAGTATTTATTTGCTAACCCATCAAAAGATCCGAATCAGGTGTCTTAATCACTTAGCCTGGCCACAGGTGTATAAAATCAAGCACTCAGACATGCAGACTGTTTTCACAAACATTTGTGAAAGAATGGACCGCTCTAAAGAGCTCAGTGTAAGCTCAGCATGGAACTGTAGCATGCCACCTCAGCAACAAATCCAGTCGTGAAGTTTCCTCGCTCCTAAATATTCCACAGCCAACTGTCAGCTCTATCATAACAAACTGGAGAGTTTGGGAACAACAGCAACTGATCTACGAAGTGGTAGACCATGTAATCTGGTAGAGACGAGTCAGCGGATGCTGAAGTGCAAAGAGGTCGCTGACTTTCTTCACAGTTAATTGCTACAGAGCTCCAAACTGCATGTGACCTTCAGATTAGTCCACGTACAGTACACAGAGAGCTTCATGGAATGGGTTTCTGTGGCTGAGCAGCTGCATCCAAACCACACATCACCAAGTGCAATGCAAAGCGTTGGATACAAAGGTGTAAAGCACGCCGCCACTGGACTATAGAGCAGTGGAGACGCCTTGTCTGGAGGGATTTTGGCCAAATTACCGGTAGGCACAATCATAATTAAAAGACCACTGGGAACGTTTTTACAATAGATCAACAGGTGATAGGAGTGGGATTTTAAACACTTTAGCACATCTGATTTAATGATGCTTTTTAGTGAAGGAAACAACTTGATTACGACCACATAATTTAGGGTTTTTCTGAACCTTCCCAACATTCAAGCTTCGTTAATGTCCATGGCATAAGTGTTAAATGTTAATTTATCATTTGGATATTTTTTGTATTTTTAAATATTTGAAAAGCTGCTCTTCAAGACTGCAAGGTAACCATGCTCTTAATAGATTGTTCAGCTGCAAATGAGGCTCTCCGTCCAGATGAAAGGGCACAGAGGAAGCTGAGAGGAAAGAAATCAATGACCATTAACACCAGTCCTGTGGAGAATGGCCCCAGTCAGAAATCAGTTTTTAAATATGCTTTGAAGAATACAAAACCTCAGCTTCCAAATGTCATGTGGCATTGATTGTTTGACTCAGTGCTGCAGGTCTTTTTTTTTTTTTTTAACTCAGCTGTCGGCAGAAGAACTGTGCTGCTTTGTTTTTAGCCTGTCGGCTTTACCAGTGACTCTCCTTCAGTTTATCTTCTGTTTGTGCCTCTGCCCCTCACAGAGTTCTCAAGGGAAAGCCTATTAGAGGAGGCTGCTGGACTCAAGTGCCCCCTTCCAAGAGAGAAACAAGATTGTTCCGATGTTGCCAATGTACCCGATCTCTCGTCAAAACAAAGGAGCACACAAAAAGGTACAAAAACAAGTCTGAATGTTGCCATCTAATCACAGCCTGCACCCAGAAAAGAAGTGTTAAGAAAATGATCACTCATTTAACTTTGTAAAGCTCGCTGCATCCACATTTTTAACATGGTTTTACTGTTTAATAAATAATTATTTAGCAATAGATTTTGCATTCTTTCAACACAGAAAATGTACACATTAATGACAATAAATAAGTTATTCTCACCACAAAGTTTTGAAAATGAGCAAACCTTTTTCCGTCGAGTGATTTTGTAATTTCATGGAAGCAGCCATTTTGAAATGAGCAGAAAAAGCCCTTCTACTGCCCCTAGTGGAATGATAATCCACCACAGGGCAGAAAGTGTACTATGAATCATGCTAATGAGAAAGGGGTCTAAGAAATACCTGTATCTATTATGATACATATGGGTATGGGGTTAATAACTGTTGGAAATGTTGTGACAACTGCCTCAATGTGCATGTATACATTAACTCACCATGAGACCAGTGCAGAGAAACATTAAGAAGCACTAAAATTGCTTCTAAACATTTGTTGTGCTCATTAAATCCAATTGAAGTCATCCATTTTTCTTGAGTCTTCATATTCCCCTCTCTGTGGTTTCAGACACCAAAGCAGGAGCACCCAGTGCAAGCCAGCCGTCAGAAACGTCAAAGACTTGCAGCCTGGAGAAAGACAAATAGAGCAGAGCTCTGTGCGGCAGGAGGATGTTCACAGTCTGCGCCGTCAGTCCAACTAAACGCTGACTAAAGATTGTGTCTGCAGATTCACTTGATAGAAACGTCAGGGCATCTTTATTCCTCTACAGTCAGGCCTTAGCTTCCACTGTAAGAACAAAAACATTTTATTTTGTGAGGAAAATTCTGAATGAAGGGACAGTTTCTTATACATAGTTGTTTGTTTGTTTGAGCCTCCACTTAAGTTGTGAGTGATCCATAATCTCAAACTTCCATAAAAGACATGCTTATTGTTCCATGTTGGTCATCTCTGTACACGTTTTTTTATGTTTGAACTACGATGGCCCTGAACTCTGTGTGTCTGTGTGTGTGTGTGTAGTTTTAGGAATTTTTTTTTTTGTTTTCTAAAAAGTAGTGGTGTTTTTTTAAACTGTAGTTGAGATCTTTGAAAGGTTTTTGTGTTAATTGATTTGTTGACATGATTTGTCCTTTGAGGCCACCGTATTCAGCATTGCAACAATTTAAATTTTTTAGCATCCCCAGGTAATTAAATGTTACTTGTACCTCAATAAAATTGCAGAAAAATGTCAATTTGTAATCAAATGCCATTATTTTAACCTATCCAGTTTCCTAATAATTAATGAGAAAGATTAAACATAACTGACAGACAGCTTACATTTAAATACATCGACCACCAACGTTTTTTTTTTCCACCATTGTTTCATACATGTACATGCAGTTTGCGCTATAAGTTGAAGTTAAAGCTCCAGTTTAGCACATTTATCTGTAATCATTTATTATTTAGCAGCTACGTTTTTAACTGATGCCCTATTAGTGTCAGAGGACTGTGATATATTAATGACAATTGATAAAAACAGGCATTGGCACAGGAGGGGAAGTTTTAAATGGCCTGAAAAGTCAATAGTGTGTGTGAACTCCTCATGTGCAGCACTGTGAGTCACTGTTGGAGACCAGCAGGCAACACACCAAGGTCGAAACAATTAAATTTTTAACATTTCCAAACTTGAATTTTGGTTTTGTACTTACGTTTATGTTTTTTAATCTTAATTTGTGCTATAATGTTAATTTATCTAGCTATCTTTTTTATTGGGTAAAAAATATCTTCAAATCTTTAAAGTAGTTTTCAGAAGATAAAACTTTATAAGATTATAGTAATATTTTCATTCATGAAGGCGTTTTTGTTGATACCACATTTGTGAATCCAGTTAAGTAATTTGGTAAACTAATAAAGAACATTAGCACTCAACTTGCTAAAGTGGTTTCCAGGGTTTTAGAGGAAAACAAAAAGCAGAAATCCAAAAGGATGTTTTCTCTTTGTCTATCCATGTTATCTATATAAAAATGAATGGCAAGCTGCTTTTGCCAAAAAGAAGTCAAAACTCTTTATATTTTTTAAATCTTTACTTTTGATAGAAATCATTGAATCCTGTTATTTTTTGTTTGAATTTCTCTTACTTCTGTTCACTTTCATAGATGAGTTCCAGGGTGATAAAAAAGTCTTAATTGACACAGATGTTTACAGAATTGCACTGAAACAGCAAACTGCTTGAAGTCAAATTGTGTGGCCGGTGACTTATTAAAATGCAACCTGTCTGCAGAAAGATTTACACATGAACATGGAAAACCCCAGTAAACTAACTGTACCGATTTAAGACGCATAGAAGGGAATTTTCAGCCCTGATCATAATACATCATCTTGCATGGCAGTGAATGTACATCAAGGACTTTTGTCAAAATCAAAGGCATTTACTTTGCTGTACTGTGCACCAAACAGCAAATAAAGTGCATTTGAATTTAAAACATTTTCTGTTAATTCTTTTTTTAAATTTTAACCTTTTTTTATTGAGAAATTTTCAACATGAATCGATCAATTCTTCAACAAACTGTTGTCCTTTCATCATTGCTTTTTCCATATCCATTCTCATTTGAAGGCAAATACATGACAATCCTTGAAGAACTGTTACACAATAGTTGATGCATTTGAAGGGAACAACGGTTCATAGTGGAAAAAAATAAATATATATATATATATATGTTTTGATGCCACTTTAACAAGAATTTATTTCACAGCTGCAACATTTCTGTTGGAACATTTTGTTTTTCTTTAGCTGTGAACTTATGGATCATGTAACGTTGTATTTTTAAATTGTAACAGTGTTCTTTACAGAAGTTAAGGGATTTTTTTTTGTTTGAGTCTGAATTAATATGAAAGGTTGTTACTGCTGTAATCTACAGTAGATTGCTACAATAAAATCTTTAAACTTACAGTGGTGTACCGTATTTACTCTTACTCTATTGCTCTCCAAAAACGGCTGTCGTGACACCTTCTTCTGCTGACAGCTTGTCCTGAACAGAACGCATCTGCTCCTTTATTAATGTTACGTCAGAGGAAGCGTATTTAAGTGGAATGTCAGGTCCAAACTTAGCATTGCACCACTGATCACAAGTTTAGCTGAAGCAACCTTAAATTTTAACCCAAAATAGGAACTCTGCATTTAATAATTCAAAGCAGTCAGCGCTGGGTGCATAAAAATGCATACATATTTTATTAAAAAGGTGGCATATTACCAATAAATGTACTACAAATTTAGCAATTTGACAGTACAGCCACACAAACTGTAATTGTCTTTTCTTTTGCTGTTAAACTTACATTTGTAATTGAAACACACAGGCAATTCAAACATCACCAGACACAGTGCTTTTAGAACCAAGAAAACAAACTGCAGTTAAATAGTTTCATTTGTTTGCTTTAACTGGG
Source organism: Adrianichthys oophorus (assembly GCA_036245035.1). Classification (NCBI taxonomy): domain Eukaryota; kingdom Metazoa; phylum Chordata; class Actinopteri; order Beloniformes; family Adrianichthyidae; genus Adrianichthys; species Adrianichthys oophorus. The sequence continues at coordinate 20,419,616 of BSAI01000073.1, read as the reverse complement.
CCTATGTTTAAGAAAAAAAAAAAAAAACACTTAAGATGTTCAAGGGAAAACTGTGTTATTCACCATTTTAATGAGCTTTCAGGAAAATTGGTAAAAGAGCTCAATCCAGTGCAATTATCTCAAAACAAAATGATTTTACTCAAATACAAGTGCACTAAATAAACCATGGAATATTTTAATCACTTGTTTCTTCCCATCACTCATAGACCTGCTCATGTTCACTTCAGTTGCAAAAAAAAAGTATTTTTCTTCCCTTTTCAGTCAAGTCTGGTCTTTGCTCAATGGCTCCTCCTGCTGGTAGAGCAGAGATGGAAAACTAAGGTTTTCAAATAGCCCACAATTATTACAGTTTCTGCTGCTCACGTGGAACAATATTGTCTCAGATAAAGTGAAATTTAGAGTTTTAGTCTTGTGTTTATGGAAACATGTTGGCCTCATGGTGAAATGATTTATTGTTACATGAAAGATGTATTCATTTGGTTTAAGCAGCTGCAGTTATGGATCATTTATGGCCTTTTGCATACAGTTCATAATTGAACTCAGCCAGTTAAGCCACTAAATTATAAAAAGGAATTGTATTCTGTATTAAATAATAATTTAAGTTTGTAGATTGGGTAACCAGATAAGTTCTGTTGACCAAAATTAACTGGATGTTGTCACAAAAATATTTCAGACTGTACGTCCAAAACCAATCAGTTAACATCAAAATGAACCGCAAAAGCCTAAAAATAATAAAAAATTAATTCCAACTTAAAATGATTGGTTGAGTATCATAAAATGTCAGTTTTTGTGTTCTGTTGGCTGTGTAAATTATTTTAACATGACCAGCATGTCCATTTGTTCGCTTAAATTCGCTATTCTAATACACTACTCTTATGACAGGAGGCCGTTTCTGTGATCACACCTTACCTTGGGAAGATGGTCTTATTTCAAAAACACACCGCTTTCCCTCAATAGATAACAGGTGCTTTGCTGTTTTGTTGAAAAAAAGCAGAGTCACTGCAGACCTAAGAACATCTGTAGAAGCTGCACAAAACAAGAGCGCAATACAAAAGAAGTCCTGTTCACTGCTGTGTGTCTGCAGTGGGCTCCTGCAGGGATTTTTCTGACAGCTCTTCTTGCCTGGTTGTCTGTTCTTTTGCAACACTGGGTTCTGAAAATCCTGCAAGACACATAACATTGGAAAATATGCTTAGGCTAAAAGGAAAATTGTCTTTTTTCATTTTTAATCTGGCATGAGATCACCCCAATTCTGGTTGATTTAGATAAGAAATCAAATCAACAAGGCTGAGGACATTTATTGAGTAATGTGACTATCTCAGATCAGTGTAGTGTATGTTATTCTAACACATTGGAAAGTACCTAATTTACCTTGGCAATTCACAACAAATAATTTCTTAAATTCTGGGATAATTGCAGTATTGAATTCAACGGTATCAAAATTGGTTCTTTTTCTCTACTCAAAATTAGATTTTGTGGTGTCTACTCATAGTGCAATAAATAAATGAGATTACAACATACCATTAGAGGTACCGTCTTTCCATTTGATCTTGTTGTTCTCAGCGTGTCGAGTCCAAGTAGAACGAAAGCTCACTAACTCGGCTGTGATGTGTGCAAGACTCCACTGCAAACCCCTGGAGCTCTCCTTCCAAAGATTACTGTGGACAAATCACAGAAACCTCATGCACGTTACCACAGTTCATTTTTTTCTGACATTTTTGTAAAAACAAGCAAAGACTTTAAGAAGTCATCAGGCATGTATTATCATTTTTTTTATTCATTCATTTTACATGTTTGGCTTTTTGCATCAGAGGTTGGCTATGCAGTTTTAAACATGCCAATATCTTAAACAATTTGTCTTGTTGTTTTACAGCAACTTTTTTTCGTATTGAATGACTTTCGCCAGCTGAAACAAAGAGCGATTAATAAAAATGTGTCAAGGTTCTGTTTTGGTATCATGAGATGGAGTACTAAATTTTTTTTCCAGAGAAATACTGTGCTGTATAATTTTTGACGAGCACTTCTTTGGGTTTATCAACTGGTTCATCATCTGGACCCGACAAGTGAATCCGAATGCTGCCGTGCAGCCGTGGACACTGAAACAGCAGAGCGGAGACGTGGAGCCGGTATGCTCATCACCACGGTGCTTGGCTACACTTTAACACTGTGGGTCATGCAAACCACTGACAGAATTTCCGTTGTTTAGGTATTTTTGTGATCGTTATGAAGTGAAATTTCATAAAAATGCACAGATGTGTTTGATGGTGATGAAATAGGAATGCTAAAACAAAACAAAAGCATCACCACAAGCTGACATGCAACTCTTTTAGTTATATAATACCTTTGAAAAACTGCAACAATGGAAACTCGCTTTCTTTCTAAATGAAGACAAGGCCAGTGTGAGTGTTTACCTGTGTCTGTTACAGGGGTCTGGAGGTCCTGGGTTCTCCTCCACCAAAGGAATAACAATCTTTTCAGCCATATCCGTCAGCAGAGAAAATGTGGGGCACACGATGAAATCGATGAAACCTTCAAGAGCAAATCATCATGTGAAGCAACTGAGCTGCAAAAAGATGTATTTATTGCAGCTGCTTTTGCATTGAAATGGGATGAAAACATCAAGACATCCCTTCCATTGCTGATGTTAATTGAGTAAAAGGTTTGTGTACAAACCTGATCTGTATGTTGCATTTGGAAGAAGAAGGAAAAAAGCTTGTGTAAACAATATGAAAGGTGGCTCATTACTGTATTAGTGAATCTCTTTTCTCAATGTTTCAACAGAGAGTACTTGTTTGATTGTTAAAAGAAACCTCGGTGAACACAGTATGTGAGACGTACCGATCTGGGACTCTGCTATCAAGGTGGTTTTTCGATCACACAGTGGAGAGAAGGGAAGGTCGAGCGCCGCCTCTCTATCACCCTCACAAACATAAAAGAAAGCATCACAGGATACTTAAAGCACATCCCACACCTCACCTGAAATAACTCTTTAAAGTGCCGTTTACTCCAACACCCACAAACTAAACATAGCTAGTGAGAGTGTAGGTTTTGTGTTAAAAACATTTAAGAATCTTGCCAATGTGAAGCTTCCACTTTTTTGTTCCTTTAAAAAAAATGCCAATGTGTGCCCAACCACTCTTCTTTTATACTCTGTCATCAAGTCAAGGCAAAGAGAAGAAAAGGGTGAGCCATTTAATTCTAGATTTACTGCAAAGCCACCCATACGTTGTGTCATTACTATGGGCACTTGTTTCAAATGAGTGAGCATTTCTATGGAAACAGGAGTCTCTCCGAAACTCAAGGTCATTCATTCATTCATTCATTTTCCAATCCGCTTTATCCCTTTCGGGGTCACGGGGTTGCCGGAGCCTAACCCGGCTACTCATGGGTGAAGGCAGGGTACACTCCTGGACTGGTCGCCAGTCTGTCGCAGGGGCCACAAACACACACCCATGCACACTCACATGCACACCTAGGGACAATTTACAGTGATCAATTAACCTATGAAGCATGTTTTTGGACAATGGGAGGAAGCCGGAGTCCCCGGAGAAAACCCACGCATGCACGGGGAGAACATGCAAACTCCACACAGAAAGGTCCCCCAGCCAGGACTTGAACCGGGAACCTTCTTGCTGCGAGGCAGGAGCGCTAACCACTGCGCCACCGTGCAGCCCAAACTCAAGGTCATTCTACTCCTATCTCTGACTCACACCCCTTACCAGGGCAGAGAAGGATCTGATACTCGATTACTGGTCATGGTCAAAAAAACATTTTTTTTTTTTTACAATGGGGATTTGTTAATATTTAACCAAATGCCATTTGTTGTGTGATCAACATTTTTCTCGTAGGTTAAAATTGTCACTGCAGCTGCTTTAGATCCTTTGTTACGTTTTCAAAATAGTGTGGTAGAAAAAAAAAATTGAAATACTCTCACATGTTTCAGATGTCTCAGAAGTGTACCGTATTAAGTACTTTTTTGTGGCCAGTCTAAGGCACACCTGTGCAATATACATGCTGTCTTATCAAAATCTTGATGTGGCACATCTGTGATCTGAGAGTGATTATCTCAGCTAAGGAGAAGTGCTCACTAGCACAGATTTAGATACATTTGTGAGCAGCATTTGAAAGAAATAGCCATTTTGTGTATTTACCTTTGAGATCATCTCATGACAAATGGGAGCAAAAAAAAAAAAAGTGTTGCGTTTGTATTTTTGTTCACTGCATGTGACAGCCAACATCACTGAAATTGACATTAATTTTACATAAAGTGTATATGGAATTGCGTTAAAGAATCATGAGCAGGATGAAGATGCTGGGAAAGTTTGGACGTGTTATGTCTTGATGGGTATACTTTATATTTTTTGCCATGTCTCTGTTTTTGCATTCTTGGTGTTTAGTTCAAGGACATTACCCAGTCTCAGGCTGCAAAGACTAAACACAACCACCTTGCAGTAGCACACTTTAAATGGTTTCTGTCTGGCTCTTTATGGGGAATTCTTTTCCGTTATCCCTCATAGGTGGATGCTTTTCAGTGCCCTACACTTTCAAGTAGACTAAAACCTCCACAGTGTGAGTCTGTCTTTAGCTATTTCCACACAGAAGAGTTTTTCTCTTACTCCAACAGTGAGCTATTTGAAATGATATCCCTAAAACTTCCTGTTAGGTTCTGGTTTAATCTTTTTTTTCTTCTGAGTTGTTGACACTCAAAGTACTTTTATACTTGAGGGGTTTTAGAGCAGAACCACCTTCACTTCCCTGAAGTAACATGTTTGTGAAGCTTTTCAACATTTTACTACATATCCACCGCAGTACATCTAGCTTTTGTCCGCAGCCCCCCAAAAAAGGAAAGTACAAACACTCTAAGCAAATTGCTGCAATACTTTGATTGAACTTATGTAACAAAAATTCCAAATGTACAGTACTTTACTAAGAAAAACGGTAAGTGAAAAAGAGACCGTATAAAGTCAGATTTATTAGTGTTCCTACCTGCCTGAAAAACTCCTCCATCAAAGCTTTGGTCCAGCGAGAGTGCAGTGCCCAAGGCTTGGATGGATGGCTTATGTCAGCTGTGTGCAATAACAGAGACAGCGCTTTGGGCTTATCTATCCTAATGGAGAAAGCAGAATGCACTTCTTGTTTTTAGCATTTTCTGTCTTTTTCATGCTGAATATTAACTCTTAACAAACATTTTTGTGTTGTTTTTGGGTTACCGTTCCTGTTGCTGCAGACAGGACTTCATGGCTTTGACTTGGACTAGGTGAGAGGTCATGTCTGTCGCCAACACCATGTCTATAACAAGCGATCTCAGTTCCCTGCAAGCAAACAAATTCAAAACTTGAGTTGACTGACTTTCACGTCTCTTTTGACCTTGACTGATCAGACGCAGAAATGTCAATTAAAGCTGGTGCAGTGGGGGTCGTGGGATTTGAACCTTTTCAGACTTTCTAATGGAATTTTTTTTTCTTGTTCCCATGGTAACACTGACTGCCAGACTAGCCAATTTTAGTGTACTGCTTGTGCTTATCAGTGCTGCTATGTGCACTGAGTTCCACTGTGTAAAGCATAGCTTACATCGACAATCAGCAGGATTTCTGGCACCTCATATACTGTAAATATTTTTCATTACAAACATGCTTTGCTTACTAATGTAAATGCTAAATGGCTTCCATTTATATAGCTCCTTAGTACCTCATTCAAACCCCAAAGCACTCTTCAAACACTGCTCCATTCACACACACACTTATGTGTGGAAATGAGAAGTAATCTCAACTCTTGTCAATATTATGTTTAGTTGTAAATAGTTGGCAACATTTAATTAGTTGTCTTAGGTCACTCAGATAATGTGTCCAGCTTCAGAGGAGCTCAGGTTAGAGGTCAGAACCCCTAAAGACAAACAAAGATGATTACTCCCGCGAGGGGTTTTTCTGTCTATCATTAACCACATCTGACCCTAGTTGTGTTTGGATGATCCAACGATAATAGCGCCAATCGTAAAATAAGTTATCACAACAAAGTTCATTCAATTTAGTCATAAAGAGGTCAGTTTTTGTGTTTGTCCAGCATGAAAGCTACATGTTTAAGGAGTGCAACTAAGATTTATATCCTATGATAGTGCTGAATTTGAAATTCAAACAATTGAAACAATAAATAAAAACGTGTCCTAAGTAGCCTAACTGTTTTACTGTTTATCTGCTAAATGTCAATCTTGTTCCATCATTAAACAGTAATTGATGAATGACGTGAATGAAAATTATTGGTATTAGTGTAAAAGAAATAAAAGCAAAAAAAATGTCACCATCTTACATCCATTCTTCTCGTGTCAAATGAACAAATATGTTCACTTGCTCATCTTGCAGGAGACGAAAAGCTGCACTTAAGTGATGACTTTCTTGTACAGATCGGTCATTGTAAATCAGTGCCAAGTCTGACCTGAGATGAAGCAGGGATAGAAAAGGACAAATGAGGAGGTCATCAAGTTGGCAGCCTTTCAAACACAGTGGTCGTTTGAGAAAGAAGGGTAATGAAGATGACGGAAGAAAAGAGAGTCTGCCAGATACAGTTTAATTATATTCCTGCAAAGTTATGGATTAAAATATAATGAAAAAAAAAGGAAGAGGAAAATGAATTAAAACCTGTTCTTTAAGAAACCAGCAGCATTTTGACATCAATGCTCACAAGAAAACATTTCTTGAATCATCAAGCTTCTACTAACCCTCATAGTTCAATGAAGAATTCCAAAGACACAAAAGTCAACTTTGAAATAATTTCAAACTGTGTTATACATTTTTGAGGAGCAAAGTTCATAACAAAGAAGGAACTGGCTCTTGCAGTGAATATGTAATCAACTGAAATGTCTGTTTTTGTCGTGATTTTTAAGGAAGAGTGTTTGTGATTTGCCATTTGATGTGGAATCTGCTGCAGTTTTCAGAGGACAAGCAGATCAACCTCAAATGTGTAATATAAATGATAAGCACAGAGAGACTGCTGCAAAATGAAATGACAATGAAGAACTTTCCTAATGTAAAAGAATGACAACATGCAGAAGTAGTCATTATTAGCACTCTACTGTGTATGGTAGTTAAACACTGAGGACATTTACAATCCACAGAGGCCTCTTGAAGAAGTAATCTGTCATTGTTAGGGAAAACATTTTCAGATTTATTTTCTAATGGATGTCAGTTTTTCCTTATCCCATCAAATTTAAATCTTTCTTGTGTTAGTGTTAAGAGCATGTCCGACCATCACTAAAATTATATTAAAAAATAAAACTCAAAGCTTGAGGGGTTGAGTTTGAAGCTCAGAATTGTTTTTTTAGCCATGCTTAACATTTGCATCCAAAGAAAGCCCCTTTATTTAAGACATTATTTTTTTAAGGGTGATGAGTGTCAGGAGACCAAGTTGGAAAATCTAAAATTATGCATAATTTTTCAAGAGGGTGTATTTGCTTTAGAGCACTTTTGTATCCTCCAAAAACGACCCTTCTTTACTGAGTTTACTTTCCCCTCTATTTTCTCTTTTGTTGTTTAAACACAGGATGTGACTTTTAAAAAGCAGACGCTTTTATACATCAAGGACATGGCTACGGAAACATTGTGCATGAAAGCTTACTTTGTGTGAACGTGAAAGTTGTTTGTGGTTCCTGAGTGGTCAAAGTCGTGAATGGCTGCAGCAAAAAGTGATGCCAGGACCTCCAGCTCTGTCAACCAGTGCTGGTTGGGAGACAAAAATAGAGATATGCATTTTAATACAATGATGTATAAGTAAGCATTTGTAGAAAAACCATCAGTTCGTCAAAAGTAATAATAATAAAAGAAAACACACGGTGGTATAAAAACTGCAATAAATTTAAAAGGAACAAAACGCATGAAAGGGAAAGCCATGACTCAATAACAGTGCCCTGATATATTTCTGCTCATGTTTATGCTGCAGGAAATATGTTTTAATTTTAGTAAATTTTGGATAATTTTCATGTGTTTAAACTTACTTTTTGACTTTGTCTTAATCTCAACCCCATATCTGCCTGTGTGTGTGTGACACACACACATATTTATATATCTCAGATTGTTTACATGTTTGAATGCTTTTTTTTATTTTAAAGAAAGTTTTAAAACTAAATTGTACCCTTTTTATATGAAACTGTTCGTAAATAAACTCAGTACAAACAACCTTTAATTTTAATGCTAGATTGATGATTTGAATATGTTTTAGCTTGAGGAATAATCATCCAAGACTTTTTTTGCAACACATCTAATTTTTTTTTTAAATGTGAAGACGACATAATGACTGCTCCCATCGTTATGTATTTATTAGTCTAACTCAGAATATACAATTCATCTGATTGAGAGGCTAGCGATTTTTTCCACTTAATGTCATGCAATTACACCAAATTTATGGAAATTGTTTGATTGCTGCTTAGTCTTTTTTTTTTGGCTGCACAATATGTAATGATTCCTCACGTCAGTAAAAATAGAGGGGCGAGGAATAACTAAAACTCAACAATTTGCCATAACATTTATCCTGGATGGGATGCACATCTGGGCTTCAAAGTGAAGAAGGGATTGTAGTAACAGCTGCAGCTCACACAAACATTCAGATCTGAAATGCTGCGTAAAATACTCCAATAACAGCAGTTTCTGATGATGACAGTAATAAAATAGGATGGGATCTATGTCCACTAAAAAAAGAAGACAATCAACACAGGAAACTGTTGAAGTAAGGCTGGTGTACCACAAGTCCAGAGCGGAGCAGCAGGCAGTGAAGTGTTTGAATCACATCGGCAGCATGAACGTGGTTGTGGTAAGGGTTGTTGGGTTTACAATATCCTCGCTCCAGTGCAGAGAGGAACTTTGTCAGGCAGGAGATAGGAATCTGAGGAGAGAGGTATGTGTTAGCAAAGTGAACAGTAAAATAAGAGAACCAAGTGTCAGAGTTTCTGCATTCAAATGTGACAAAAGTGAACCAAACTGTTTGTGTGATTATACATCAGAAACAAAAGAGCAGCAGTGGCGCAGCTATAACATTTGACAAAGGGGGACAGAAGACTTTGAAAGGGTGGCAAATGAGAACAGCAGAGGGGACGACTATTATAAATAAAAAAGATCAAAAATACATTTTTCAAACAGTTTGATTATTGCTATTGTTTTTAATGTTAAAACTGCAGTTCTTTTAGCTGAGGTGCTCTTACTAATGCTTAAAGACCCACTCCAATGAAAATCATGTTTTTGGTGTTTTTAACATGTTCTTGTGGCATTTTTCTCATAATGGAGGACATCTACAAAATGATTTATGACTGAAACTGTATTCCTGAGAGTTTCTTTATTCAAATTGTGATGGATCAGAAGCAAGTGAAAACAGCCGGTTTGAAAAAGCTCAGGTTAGGCTATGGTTAGCTCGGGCTTGTGAGATGCTTTAAGCTAGCGGGAGAAAGTGTTAACTTTGGCAGTAATGATACAAATATTGACTAAAAAATTGGGGTCAGGGGCAAGTTGGGAGACAATACTATTTGCTGGGGGGACAGCTAACCCCCCTTGCCCCCCTGTAGTTCCACCTCTGGAAAGCAGTGTTGATTATGGTCAAAATAATGAATAAATAAACCAAACAAATGGTAGCGCTGTGTGATCTATGCTGTATTTGTTAGTAGTATGTTCAAAGCTCAAAGACCTTAAAGCGTGTGTTGAGTTCATATCTGGTGATCAACTCAAAGAACAGAGCCTGCAGCGCATGATCTGAGCTGGTCGAGTTCAGAGCAAACACATCAAAGCTCCAACGGTCAACATCCTGTACAGGAAACCAAGAAAGTGGCAGCATTACTGAAACATACATGTGTTGTATTCATAAAAGCCCAATTGAAGTGACTGATTTACAGAACAAACACACACAACACTGCAAGATTCAAGGCAAAGTCTTACCCTGAGGCAATTTACAACCGCCACAGGTTGGTCTGGCATGGCTGCTGTGTAGGCACTCTTGAACATCCTGGAACAATGTAGATATTATGTTGAGTTCACCTACAGTTCAGATGTTGATGCTGTACAGCAAAGCAGGCTCAAAAGCTGTTTATATAAATTCTCTGAAGCCCCTGTCCACAATGAAGGAAAGCTTTAAGGAAAAGAGGAGGCTCATGTTTAGCCGTCCAGTTCTGTCATCCCCGTTTTATGTGATGGTTGTAACAACACCACAGCAATCTAGATCAGCTATAGCCTCACATCAAAAAAAAGAAATCAGTCATTTTTAAAGAATGACAAACGTGCCTCATAAATGTGGCATATAGTTATTTTTTTTGTTGAGCTGCTGGCAGTGGCTGGTATCACCAGTTCAGAGCAAAAATTCTTAGCAAAGCCCCAAGTTCATGAGAAATATGAGTAAAATAAATACGCTGTGCAATACCTCTCCACAAATATCCCAGCCTGCACAGCATGCACAATGCTGCGAAACTTGGGCTTTTTGTCTACGCGCCGCAGGGGTCGGCGAATCCTCTGTGTGAAGGTGGACGCCAGCCAGTCAGTGACCTCTGACGGCACCCCATCTGACTGCAGCTGCTGCAGATCATCCTCAGAATCCAGGCACTGCCTTTGAGAGAAGTCAGATGTTGGGATTAAAACAGAGTCAGTACAAAACCTGGATTGTCCTGTTAATCTAAAATAAAAGTCTTAAAATTTCTTAAGAATGTTCAATATGTTTGCATCTGATGAAATGATTTGCAGTTTTAGCATCACAAAGTGACCCACGGAGTCCCAGGGAACCTATAGTTTTCTTTCAGGAGGTGCTTTGCAGTTTTACTGCATTTAGATGAAAGCAGACCTTCGCTGTCAATCCATCAGACTCTAAAACAGATGGGTTTCATTTACTGATCCCTTCATAGAAATGACTATTTAATCTTATTCGGTAACTTTTGGATCCAACCTGTTGTTGCACTGCTACATCGTAGTAGTTGACAAACCCCAATTCCTCTGTCCATTTATCCATTCCAGCCATGAATGAACATCATCTCAATCTCAGAGGTGAATCTGATATCAGTACTGTAGACTGTGTTTGAGACTTTACTGATGACTTCCTGTTTTTGATGATGTGTTATAATGGCTACAATCTACTTACTGTGACTACCTCGTCTCTATACAAAATAAGAATCAAGCCACTGTGTCTGAAAGGTGCAGACAATAGATGAGCACATTAAAGTTTAATTCTACTAACATCCTGGCCCAAAAAGTTTTTTCAGCTAAGGGTTCAAAATAAATTTTTAGGATAATCTTCACTTTCAGCATTGATGGCAACAGCCACCTCCCAACCAATGGTTTAAATGATCACTACCAAATGGTTTTAAAACATATAATCACACCCTACAAGATTTCCAGATTGAGATGGTTCTGCTGCTTTAAGGACAAAACCCTTAAAAAGGATGTGCAAATTTCCGAGATCCTTAAAGGATTCCAGCAAAGGTGAAGCTGGTAATTGAGGATTGAAACGCCCTTGACAGTTGTATTTACAATACACAGGATCCTCATTGTCCTTCCTTCTGGGCTGCAGGAAGGAAAACCTGTGTGGCTCATTTGGATTTGAGAACAGCTAAACACCATAGTTTAAGGACTGGCCACCAAAACCCTTTCATCCACACACGGGATGTTCTTGATATTATATTCTTACTTGTTTTTCTTCTTTTCCTTTTTTAACTGTTTTATCATTCGGCAAAGATAGAATACTCATTGGAAAAATCCAAAACAATGTGTTGGAAGCAGAAGAATTTTAAAGTCTTTTTTAAAAGTGGTTGTCCAGTGGTCTTTTAATTATGATTACGCCATTTTTAGCCAAAAAATAAAAGACCTGTGTCATTTTCTGGGACACTGTTTCTGCAGACCGCCAGTAGTTCAACAGAAAATCACCTCTGAGTTGCAGGCAGGACTGTTGTCGTGGAGAAACCTCACCTTGATTTCCCATCATCCCTCTGTTTACACACTCTCCTGCTAGCTTACATCCCCTCACGACCCCAAACATCCTTTGTAGTGATGCAACAAAAATGGGGAGCAATATCAGAGCTATTCAGCAAAACGGTTTTGATCCAGATGCCAGCTCAGAAGAGGAGAACAAAGACGCACATGGATGTATCTGTCTGCAAGTGAATGCATCAGAATGGAGCGGAGCAGGGAGCTTGTAGCCCAGCTGTGGTAGCTCCTAGGTCTAAAGCTACAAGAAATACTCAATAATTTTCTTTATATGCAGGATGTCCTCCATCATAAGAAAAATGCCACAGAACCTGCTAAAAACACCAAAAAACAGGATTTTCATCGGAGTGAGAGTTTAAAAGACTCCTCTGTGATGTGAGCGCTTTATACTCGAGTGTTTCCATCACAGATGTTGGTTGTTATGATATTGGTCATTATGGAAACTGTTCAAGGAAGAAATCACGTCCCACAAAACAAATGCTCCTTGTTTGATTGCACAAACCAATGCAGCTCACATCATATCTTTTTATGGCTTCAAATTAGTCAGAGTGCTAAATAATCTTTTTCTTTTTGCACATATCAAAGTATTTCCTGTGAGTTGGCTCATTGAAACACTAATGAATAGAACAAAAGAATCTAGTCTGAATTTTTTTTTGCAGAAAAGTGTGCTTTAAGTTAACTTTAACCTCACTTAGAGTTTTTATTTAATCAAAAACACTTCACTTCTTTCTAAAGGTCAGTGATATAATTAGCCAGAGAGGAAATAGGTAGCTGTACTGTAGAAAATGGATATTGTAGCCAATTTAACAACGTCTCTTTTATCTGTAAATTCCACAAAGCCAAACCTAAACAAACTATCTAAGAATCCTTAATCCAGTGTGTGGGATGTGAAAAAAATATTGTGATTCATGAGGCATAAACTAGGACTTACGAGACATGACACGTCTGCTGCTGGCAGCATGCTGTCACGAGTCTTTAGAGTCGTATTCAGTCCCAAAATATTAAGAAAGCCGTTTCAATGTGTGATGTGTTCATAAAGTTGCTTCAGAGGTTAGCTGTTTTCCCTCTTTATTATTTCACAGGAATGACAGTTTGTAACATTTCATGTACACCAAGTAGAAGTTTGTAAAATGTATGCATAAGATTTAAGCAATGTAAGATTCTCTGTGACGAACAAAAGACAAATTCATGGCATGTTTCCATGCTGTCATGCAAAATAACAAGACTTTCAATGTTACAGAAAAACAGAAAACAAAAAGCAAATACAGTCAGTGGTTGTGTTTAGTTTTGGGTTTGATTACCTTGTTCCATCAAGATAAAGGGCCTCCAGCAATGATGCTGTCACATCCAGGTTCTTCTTTATTTCCTCAACCTCAACATCTTTTGCCTCCAATTGTTTTAGAATGTTTCTCAGTCTAGAAACAAATAAACAAAAAGGAAAACAAATAAGTAAACTATATTATTTTGAGGGCTACGATCCACATCTTAAGAAAGACGTACTAATAGCAAACACACTGAGGAGCAATGATCTGAGGTTACAGCAGTTTAGTGTGTGCCAATGAGTTTAGACAAAATCTGATGTAAATAAGAAAAAAAAGTAAGTAAAGTTGTCATCATATGCTTTTCTTTTTGAGTTTTTAAATGTCTCAAAGGAGTTTATTTAGTGGAATGTCTTATAAAGATTTTTTTATACCCATTTGCCAACAGGCCAAAACCCATCAATAGGAGAATTCACACACAAAAAAAAAAAAAAAAAAAAATCACTAAAATCACAGAATTTAAACTATATTTTATGAACAGAATATGGTGAATCAACAATTAGCGTGTAACTAACTTAAAAAAAGAGTTTTTGAGTTGATTTGACTTCTGAGGACTCTTTGGTCATCTTTAGTTTGAAATGGTTTAATCAGATTATGACTAAGATCTGGTGGAAACATATTCACCTCCTGCGGTGTAATAAGAAAACCTCTGGTGTAATAGGTCCTTTCACTGACAGAAAGTAAATATCAGTAATAGATTCCATAAAATAGATTGCAAAAAAGCAAAAAGTTCAAATTTAAATGGATTGTCTTACTTGTGAAGTGAGTTTAGTGGGATCTAACAAAATAAAAGCATTTGTGTGGTTTTCATTCTGGTAAATGCCATGATGTGGAGCCAGTTCCTGAGAATGAGACACTATTCAAATGTTTATCATGCTGGCAAGAGCATTCAGAAGCTGTTGGGTCGTATAAATAGCATGCATCAGAATGTCACTGCTCACTTTCAGCCTCAAATAATCTTAATGATAAAGGTTGTCTTTTTTTATTTTACCTATTTCGAGTTGAAAGACCTTTGAGAAGACATTTGCAGGAAATTACTTGTCACTGTGAGACTGTGTTTATAAAAGAATATGAAAAATTCTCCTTGAGCTCAGACTGTTTTCTCGCTACAGCAGCATTGCTCTGGTTAAGTAACCCAATGTTGCTCGAGATAGAAGTCCATCAGCTTTTGTCACAACAACTGTTTTTTTCTTTGTTTCCCCCACAGAAAAAAAGAAAGCTGAGATTGGAAATGTATTTTTCACCAATAAAGAAAGGTAGAATGTCATAAGTAGTGTGACATTATTGCATTAGAGTTAAAAAGGATCTCGTCATTAGAAAGCAAACCCAGAACCAGCTAGTTTAGTTTGAAACTGACCCCCTCTGACACTCATACATCAATATGTTAACCAAAACAAAACCACATGACTTACACTTCTGCTGCACACTTTGTTTTTTTTCTCCTCAGCAGAAGCACAGCAAAGGAAAGTGTTCAATCAGCAAAGAACAGCAAGTGTTTGTGTGGCACGCCAGTTCAGGTTGATTCATTCAAAATGAATAAAACAACAAAAATCTTCTGTAAACTTTGTCCACAAAAGTCCAAACTTTTTATTTTGTGTGTGTGAGATCATTCTTTACTGAAATTATAATCAATTCAAACAATCTAAGCTGTGGTTCAAGTTTTAGTCACACATTTCCACTTCTGCATAAAAAAGTTCCGCCACCACAAACTTGCAACTTTGCTGCAAACAAGTAGACTTTAAATGCATGAATGTTTTTTCGTTTTTGTAATGCCAGTAAATCTCACAAACTTTTTTAAAAAAAAAACTTTTATCTGAACTGTATATGTGTGTATTTAAGTCTAAGCTTTACCTTGAGATGGGTATTTGCAGCCTTTTTTTGCGGACTCTCAGTAAGTCTTCCATGTCACACATATGGACCAGTGGATCCGAGAGTTCAACAAAACCATACGATGATGCTGAAAATGAAACTTGAATCAAGGAGTAGTAAGCTGAAGAGCCCTACTAACCACCAACGCTAACTTTATGTGCTCTGAGATAGTTTCAGCAGCTCTCCCACCCCCTTCTACAGGGACCTACTTCACTTCTCACTGATTGGTTAACTAGGCCCACATTGTGCCATTGTGTGCACATGTGCGTGCACAAGCCAGTGTATGTGCAGGAGAGAGAGAGAGAGAGGGCTGCTGTCTTTGTGAGTGAGTGTTTGTGTATGGGTGTATGCTCGTTGTGTGAAGTATTAGAGAGTTGACCTCACTCCCTGATGAAGTGTTGACTGCAGTGCTTTCAAATCCCAAATGAAAGTTTTCCACTATGGCTGAAAACCAGAGGAGCTCACAGAGCAGCTTTCACCCAAACCCAGGAGAAAGCTCCCCGAAGTGCAAAAACAAAATTAGTCCTGAAAAGCAATTCACAAAAACCTTTCTGTGCTGTTGAGGAGAAAATATGATAATGACACACAGAAACCATTACGTGGACGCTAACTTCTGAATTTTAGTCAGCTCACAATTAAAAGCAACACGTTAAACCTGACTAGTAGCTAACATATGTTACCTGTTCAGAATTTAACCACCTCCTTGATGGATGGATTAAGGGATATTCAATACAGAGGCCTTCTGTTTTCCACAGCCCTCTCTTTTTTATAAAACCACTTGAAAATGTTCCTTTTTTGAGTGCAGTATAAGAAAGTTGTCCTAAAAAGGCATTTTTCTATCCTTTCAGGGAGAAAAAAGGACTTTACACAGTTGTGAAGGCTCAGTAAGGCTCAGTAAGGACATTAATAATCTTACATTTGTGCATGTTTAATCTTTTTGCATAGGTATAGCTGTAGTACTGAGAGATGAGCAACAATGTGGCTTTGGAAGTCCCCTGCATGCTGGGTCAGACTGACTCTCATACTCCCATGCTCTTTGACATGACACAACACATTGCAGAAATGAAGAGAAATGACATAAAATGTCTGATTCCCTTTTTCCTGACCCATTTATGGACAATAACGGATGAGAAAAGCATTGACTTACTTTACATTTGCATTTTATTCAAAGATGTCTGAACAGGATTCAAATTACAAGCAAGTTACAAGTACGATCAATCACGCAGCCCAACCTCTGCCATTACAGTTTTTTTTCGACCCTTCATCAGCTTCAATTTCCTTCTGCTTTTGATCATGAGCATGAACTCTCAAATCGCTAAATCCATCCTCTCAGCTGAGCCAACTATGACTTAGTGGCTCACTTCAAAAAGAGAAATCTTGTCTGCACAGGAACTGTACGGATTAGGAAATCACAGAATTGAAAGGCACATAGAGCTGTTTATGTGTATGGATCATGTGTGAAATGTTTGGCTATATATAGGGGACAAAGGGTCAGGCCATGACATCAGTGGCATTCAGCTTGTGACTTTTACGATGACACATTTGGTTTCATGTGGGAAAATTTTATCATCTTTTCACCCCTGGGATTTTTAGTAAAGTTGGTTTGCATATGCATAATGCCCTTTACAAATGTAAAAATAGTGAGCGCTACATAATGACAGAAACTTCAATGGATTTATATTTCAACCTTTCCAGACCCATTCCAAGGAAACTTGTGTTCTCTTAAGGAAACTTGTCCTCAGCATTTTTCTCATAATGATGGACGTGTATAAAATTATTTAAGATTAAAACTGCATCTCTGAGAGGTATCAGGAGCAGACAAAAACCACTGGTTTGAAAAAGCTCAGGATTGTGACACAGGAACTTCCATGTCTCCTTGCACCTCTACAATTTTGCAAAGCAACCACTTGCAGACAGTTAGCTCCATGTATGTCTTCATTTTTCTCATCTGAGTAGGCGTCTGGCTGATGGTTGGACAGCTTCAATGTTGCTCACTGTTTTCTTTGCTATGCTATTGGTGTCTTGGGCTTATGAGGTGCAATAACAGGAAGAAGTGTAAACCAATGGTGTTAAAATCCAGGTCTTACCTAACCTGGATCAGGCGTGTTTAGCAAATAAGGAGCTTCAATGGGAGGTAGGTTGGAAAACATGTGGGACGCCGGCCTTTGAGGCCTGAATTTAACAAAGAGTTCATGGGAAATTAGAGGAGCTAACAGTCCTGCCCACAGCCCAAAGAGGGAATTTCTAACGTGCTCCTGCTGTGCTACTGAAAATGTGTTCTAAAAAGTGACCCAGGATTTTTGATTTTAGCTAAAAACTACATATTCAGAATTAAAAGACCACTGGAAACCAATTTACAACAGATACAGTTATAGTTGGAGAGGGACTAAGATGAAAGAAATCACCAATAAAATTAACATCATAAATCCTAAATGTTATGGACAAGGCAGACAATCTAAAAACGAACGACAATACTGTAAGAACTATCACAAAACCAGAAAGAGTTTGACCCAGAAACTCAACTCAGGTGTTCTAATGTGACTAGAGGCAATGGGGGGAAAAAACAAATCCAACATGATTTAAATATCCTAAAATAGAAACTGAAAGTCCATATTCTCAAAATAAAACTGGAAGAATTTACATAATATCTACTCAGTGAAAATGAAAGACAACTTTCAAGTGATCCTAAATGAATATTTTAAATATTGAGTCAATATTAATGAAAGAAGAGCTTAAGTAGGTCAGAAGTTTGCTGATATGAAAGAGGATGTTTATCAAATGTTATGTTTTAAAGAAATGTGTGGACATTTGAGTAAACAAAATAATGAGAGTAGGTATTGTAGGGTAAAATACTCTGCTTTGCATCCAATGCACTGAAGTTCTTTGAAATGTTTCTATCAGTGAGATTTTGGCATTGTACATATGCAGTTTATATTCATCCATCCTCAGACCCTGTTGAATTCTTTTCGAGGTCATCAGGCTGCTGGACTAAACCTAACTAAGTGTTGGGTGAAGGCGGGGTAAACTCTGAACAAGTCACCATTCTGTTGCTGGGGCACACACTCATATCCACATGTATACCTAGGGGCAATTGGCACCAATTAACCTATGAAGCATGTTTTTGGACTGTGGGAGGAAGCCCTGAGGAATCACATGCATGCACGAGGAGAACATGCACATGAACGCAACACAGAACAGTCCCAGCTGGATAGTGAACCACCGCTTTCTTGGTGTGAGGTGAGGGCACTGCACCACTTTTGTGTGTCTAAAGTGTGTCATTCCAATTGTTTGTAAGGTATCAAAGTGTGTAAGTCATTGTGCTTCATTAGCATCCAAAGGGAAAGCTTCTAAAAACTGCTGTAGGAATCTTTGTGAAGCTGTGAGAAATGTTCATGTAATGTGAGTGCAAAATATTGAGATTTAACATTTTTAATAAGAAAATAATATATTTAAACAGCACTGGGACCACAAAACAGTAGAAGGAAAATAAGGGTCATTTTCATTCATTCATTCATTTTCCAATCCGCTTTATCCCTTTCGGGGTCACGGGGTTGCCGGAGCTTAACCCGGCTACTCATGGGCGAAGGTAGGGTACACCCCTGGACTGGTCGCGAGTCTGTCGCAGGGGCCACAATCACACACCCATGCACACTCACATTCACACCTAGGGACAATTTAGAATAACCAGTTAACCTGTGAAGCATGTTTTTGGACGGTGGGAGGAAGCCGGAGTACCCGGAGAAAACCCACGCATGCACGGGGAGAACATGCAAACTCCACACAGAAAGGTCCCTCAGCCAGGACTTGAACCGGGAACCTTCTTGCTGTGAGGCAGGAGCGCTAACCACTGCGCCACCGTGCAGCCCAAGGGTCATTTTGTGTAATAAATTAGTAATTTGTCTAAGTTTCTTAAATATTTCCAGAACTGGTCCCCTCATTGTTTTGTACATAAAAGCTCATCTGTTTATTCATGCAAATGTCTATAGTGTAATTTTCCCCATTGAGAAGGGGCTCAGCTGTTGATGCTCAAAGTCTAAATAAAACACACAATTTCAAACCCCGTACTCTGCTGGATGTGCACTTCTCTAATGTGGCCACTGGGTGAACACAGAACAGCTGCAGCAGTGATTCAGTGGGAAAGGAAAGAGACAAGCTAGAAGAGGATGGAAGAATAGTGAGATGGTGCTCGTTTTAAAAGGCACTCTCCAAGAGTTACTAACATTAGCAACATGCACTTCAGCATCTGTAAAACTGGAGTGCATCTTTTAGGTTCTTCATGAAATATGAAGATGATAAGACTCTGATGTGGGAATGAAGGAAGGGCACAAGGATAGAGGACACTCAGAGAATGGACAATGAAAGACAGGGAAGACTAAGACAAAAACACAACGTTACTAACTATTATTGGTGGTTGAAGTAAAAGCAGTTTTGCTGCTCTTTGACAAATGATACATTTATTACTTAAATCCAAGCTGCTGCAAAATAAAACATTATTAACCTGAGTTTTCTATGAAAGCCAAAAAATAATCACATGTTCTGATGTGGGAAAAAATGAATTTAGATGAAAAAAAATGTAA
Organism: Adrianichthys oophorus; assembly: GCA_036245035.1. Lineage (NCBI taxonomy): Eukaryota > Metazoa > Chordata > Actinopteri > Beloniformes > Adrianichthyidae > Adrianichthys > Adrianichthys oophorus. Next base: position 20,399,915 of record BSAI01000073.1, on the reverse strand, counting down.
AACACATTTTAAATAAGTCACTTAATAATTAGATCCATGTCTGTGACTCAAAACTGCATTAATTGTTGAAACATGAAATGTTCTAAAAGAGAAGGACCACAACTAAGCATAAACATGACACTGATACTAAGTTTGAAAATTGAAACAGTCATTTCAGCATGTTGACAGAATTAAATGAAAAGTCTCAGGCCACAGTCAGGATGAAGGCCTTGTGCACCTCTCTGTAGGCATTTCGGAGAAGAACGTATGGAAAACAACTCTCCAGCATGTCTTGACTCAAAAACTGAGACTCCTCCACAATCTAGAAAAGACCAAGTTGAAAGTTGTGAGTCTTATTTTTCAGTTTGATTTTTTTTGTAACATCTTTAGTTTTAATAAAAAAGACAAAATACACAAATGAAAACTCAAAATAGACTTTTTGTTCAAATAATTTTCATTTGATGAAAAAAAGGACTCGTCACAGCGACAAAACAATGATCTTCAATGATTGAGATTTAAATCGATCATTGCAATGACAAAGCTTTTAAAATGGCACTTCCTTATTGCAAACGTACCATGTGCAGGAGTAAGTAGACAGACTCTCGGTTTTTGACATCAACTCTTTCCACGTTCTGTCCCAGCTGAAGCAGAGTGGAGGAGGCCAGCTGTGGGAGGATGAAAACATGCTGGACTTTATCCATACAGCATTTCATACCAGATAAATCAATTACGTATAAATGTACATGCAAAACCATTTTATATCTGTTTATTTTTGTGTTTTTGACTTTTTTGTTCGTGATGTCAAAATGTTCTGGTTTTATGGTATTAGATCACTGTCACAATTGCTTTTGCATTTTGCCATTCATCCCGACTAACTACTTTTCTAAAGTACTAAAGCTGAGAAGCCACATATTTTCTACTCACCAGGAGAAACTCTTTGAGCTGCTGCTCAATGTTCTTGTTCTGAACAGTGAACATGGCAGCAAACAGCTGATTGATCGCCGTCGCTAAGCAGTGGATGTTGTTGTTGTGCCCTGGAAAAGCAAAACAAAACAAAAAAAAATCACTGAGAGGTATGCTGAGAGCATGTCCTGTACTTAGGCAGAAAGGATGTTTTTCTGGCCGGGGTGATTGAACAAATTTACTAAATGATGTGTAACAGTCAAGAAGAAGCACGTTGAGCTTATTTCCGCTGGCTCACAAGGTTAATTTATTTCAAAAATGCCAATGGAAAGTAAAGGCAAAGATAAATAATCTGTGACAAATGACACTTTATGCCCTGATAAAAATCTTGGTTGTTTGCAACTCTTGCGTTTCAGTCTAGGCTTGGAGCCAAGCAGTTGGGGTTAGCAGGGCCACATGCCAAGAGTAACTATATCAATGCACGTCAGCCCGAGTTATCTGTAAACAAAACTCTCTCAACGAAAACGTGTTTCTCATTAACCAGCATGCTTTGCTTCAGACCATGTCCAGCTGGAAAGTATGATGCTGGCATTTTGAGGGTAGAGTACATTTTACTATTAGTGGCTGGTTAATAATGACTGGAAGAACAACTGATTAGTGTCTGGTTGAAGGCCCTCTGGAGAATAATTACTGTCAAGCAAAAACCACGGCGGCTTCAAAGATCTACTGATAATGCACCTCCATGCTCCCGGTTGTAGAGAGAGTTGGGATCCAAAGCCAGGAAGGGCAAGGACACGGCAATGTAAACAAGCAGCAACTGAGACAGCCTGAACTCTTCCTCGAGGGATGTGTTGTCTGTGTGAAAAAATAAAGGAAATGATGACTCAGCAGTGACAGACAAGCTTGTTGTGCACCAAACTAGCACCAATAGGACCTTACCTGTCTGCATGTTGCGAATAGCTGCAACAAGGGCAGGGTCAATATCACATTTCAGCCCTGCAGCAGAAACCAACTCAAAGATGTTCAGAGTCAGCTGTGAAGGGAAAATGGGTTAGGAGATGATAATCTGATTGGTAAAGTATAACAGAAAAAGCTTTAAGGCTTCAATATCAACACGTGCACCTATAATACATGTGGTTTTGTTCTTTTATGGGAATATCATGACAGGAGATTTTTTTTCTGAGAAATCTTTGTTGTCTTCCTCAATGTCAGTCATTGTAAAACTCCCATAGACAAACGCTGCTTTGTGCCCAGGAAGAAAGACCTTCAGTGTAAAATGTGTAAAAGTCTGTAAACCACTACCAAATAACATTTCAGGTTGACACCAATAACTGACAGTCCTGTAAAGGTTATCTTCTTTAAACATGGTGGTGTAGGGGAAGGCGTTATCAAAATGTTGACCAAAATGTTTCTTATTCTGCTGCTTCATCTGTGAGGAAAGTTTTGAATCATTTTTGTAGAGGACACCATAGGGAGAATGAACCGATTAAATCCAACCTGGACCCTGTTTATTGTATGTGGAGTTTGTATGTTCTTTGTAGGTTTTTTCAGGGCACTGTGGCTTTCTTCCATCATCATGCTTCATAGGTTGATTGTTCCTTGACCTGAGTATGAGAGCATCTGTTTGTGTGAGGGCTGTATATGAGAACTGGACCGAGTGAGTGTGATGTCACCCATTTCAAATGACTTGCTCCAATAAATGAAGTCAATTAAGTCGCCATTTTATGACCTTCGCCACGTTGAAACCAGACGTTTGTAAGAAGTGAGTGGTCTGAGTGGGTCTGAGTCAACATTTCTATGGCAATGACTCTTTCTTTTTAGGAGTGGGCATGTTCAAAGTCCACACCCCTACCACTAAAACTGGGCTTGGGAGAATGTGTCAATCAAAAATTTTGATTGTTTGACATGACACCACCTACTCTTTTTGAGGCATCTGATTGGTCAGTTTATAACGTGGATAACTTGCACTACAGAAATAAAATATGAAAAAAAAAATCACATCACGGAGAACCTGTTAAAAAAAGGTATCAGAGAAAGAATAGTTACTCTAACATATAGAATGACTGAGTAATAACTGTAATAGTGCAGACTTGTACCAATTTAAATGGTAAATAGCGTGTACTCGTTTGTATAGCACTTTAATACCTTTTGAGAAGGCTCAATGCGCTTTACAGTCACACACACATATTCACACACTGATGACAACTCCACTGCCTAACACTGGAGCCAACCTCTAACCACCAGGAGCAATGTCAGTGTCTTGCTCAAGGACACTTTGACACATGGACGCTTAGAGAGGGAACCAAAACTGCGATCTCACAATCAGAGCTCGATTGTTCTACCTCTGGTTCATGGCCTCCCCAATTTAGGAAAATTTTATAAATTCCTCTGTTTATTTAACTTTTTGAGTAAAATTACATAAAAAAGCACAAATAAAAATTATTCTTCTTAGTCTGCTCTCTTCATGTTGCTCAATATTCACTTGCCACAGCTGCTGACAGTGCAAAAGAGTTACTATCCAATCACATTTTAGCTAGCTCGAGTTATCAGGTTTTATAAAATGTGATCAAGGCCAATTAGATCTCATGTCTGTGACACCAAGATCAGAAGAAAGGTAGTGAAATAAGCATGCCATGAATACCTTCTGTGATTGGATGAGAAGTTGTGATAGCATAAAGGAGGAATGCTACTCACTATCTTTTTCTTTGTGCAAAACCATAAGTGTTTGTCTTTTAGCATCCCTTTGTTTAACACTCATATTTGGTGCTAATTGTTTCCCTGGCATCAAAGCAAAAAAAAAAAAAAAAAAGCAATAAGCATAAGCCTCTAGTATCAACAGAAAGTAAACAGCTGATGTAAATGAAACATACAGATAAACTGTACTGCACAGAAATGTAAGTGTTACTTAAGCAAGAAAGGCAGGAAGAAATTATTTTTGATAAAGAAGATGCTGTGCAGGAGATCCATGTTGGTGACTTTTATTTTGAGAAGTTTAATAACTTGTTAACTTATTAGAGCATAAAGTGTGTGGAGTGTACTGTACGAGTGTAGTTTTTTTGTTATTTTGTTCAATTTTGAGTTTTTGTCAAGGTTGTTTGTGTTTTTACTATTCTGGTTTGTTGCTTTGTTCACAGATTTTAGTTGTGTTGGTTTAACGAAGTTTCTGCATCACAAATAGTGACTTTGCATACAGGAGGAAAATTGCAGTGCAGCTCTTCTTTAATGTTTTTTTTTTTCAAAAATAGCATGATCGAAAGGTCGAAGAGTAAAATGTACGTCTGGTGGGAGCCACAACCGCATTTCTGTCGTGCAGTTTGTCTGTTTTTTAATTTCAGTTAAAGGGACATTCCTTATTAATTGAATGTCCTGTAGACACTTCCTAATGTCACATCCCCTCACAGGTGTTGTTCGAGTAGTGCAGCGCTGCAGTCAGTTGGACAGCTAGAATGTCATCCTATAACACGTTTCGTCTTTATAAAATGTGTCATTCTGGCTAGACTCAACCTTTGATCTATCCCCGTGTGGTCAGTAGAATGAATTAACTGATGTGGTTCAGACAGTAATGCTGCAGCTCTCTCACAGAGGCATAGGAGGATGGGGGAGGGGCTGATGACGTCTTTGGGTCTACCGTGGCCCCGTCTGTGGCATACATGTCATGCTTTACTCTCAAATAAAACACAAGTGAAGGGAGAAAACGTTCACGAGCCACAGTCACAGAGAACACTCGTCAGCAAAAGAAGGAATAAATCTGGAGGATTTTGCTGAACAGAACGGTCCACCGAGACTTTAAAATTAGACTTTAGCCTCACATGTTAACATCACATGCTACTGAAAAATGTACAAGTAGAGAGTAAAAAAAATCACTGCCTTCCAGCTTAGTTGCTTGTGGCACCACTTTCAGTGGCAGTAACTTTAATAATTGTTTTTGTCAAATGTTTCAGACTTTGGAGGAACATTATTGCAGTCCACAAATGTAGTGCTGCACATTTTGGCCACTGTTGCTGAAGTCTTCTAATTTGTTCAGATGTAACTGTGCAAACCTCAGCTGTGCTGTCCTGCTTCCTGAAAGCAACGGTAATTCCTCCTGACAACCTGTCCCAACAAACCCATGCTGCAAAGTTTGGTTCTGATTGAACTGTCTTAAACTTTAATCCTTGACAGTCTGCAGTGGGACACTTGGGTTTGTTACAATTCTTCATGTAAGCAATTGACCTGAGGCTAAATTTGCTGTTAAATGTTTTGCACTCATAAAAGTTCCTCACTGAAGGATGATGGTCCACAGATTTTCCCTGAGCTTGTTACATTTCTTGGGTAAATGGACAGCAATGTTTACTTCTGCAAAAAATATGAAGACATCTGCACATAGAGACAATGACTTACTTTCATCTGCTCTTTCATCAAGCAAATGTAGTAGACTTGGTTCAATTGGTTGCTGATTTTTACAAACTGCTTCTGCATATTGATGCATTCGTGAATGACCTGGTCTGATTGTGTTGATTTCTTTTTATGTGATGGTAATTAAATGTGATTTACTAAAAATCCTGTTGGTGTGGCCCTGAAACCCAACCAGGAGAGTTGCTAAAGTGTGTTGTTTCCAAACCTTGGTGGCATCACTGGAGGTGGGTGCAGTTTTGTGGATGATAGCTATGTTTACCTTAATGTCAGCTTCTGGGGAGATGTTGTCTCGCAGGCACTCGATTGGTGCCATCAAGAAGGGACAATGCTTCTGAAGAGTCTAGATTCATTTGAATTAGAAAGAAACTATTTAATATTTTGTAAATTCGCGCCATCTATTTATAATTGAACTATTTCTCTCATAGAACAAATATCAGTTGCACCCTCCATGTCTCATACCTCTTTTAAGCATTCCTGAGTCATTGATCTGAAGGACAGGATCACCCCAATGATGGTCATCCTCTTCAGGAGATTTTCTCCACCTGGAAGCGCACACACACATAGATCTGTCTTCCTGGAGTGTTTTCAACACTTTAGCACTGACTGGAGCATGCAGGGCTTCAATTGCAATAACACAGTTAAATGCGGAGTTAGCTGCTGTTGCTGGGAAGATTGTATTTTTAAAGATGTCTATGACAGCTTAAAGGTATGCTTGCAATAACTGATGTGATATCAACACAAATGTGAAAAACGTGTACAATTTGTTCGACAAAAAGCATGAATCTAATGTTATAAGACTTGGATCATATGTTGTTGTAATTTGTCACTTAGCAACATCAGATGTTGAAAATTGCATTAGATGATCACGTCTGTCCAGTGGGAAATCTTGACTAATAAAATGCAGCAGGAAATGATCCAAATCATGTAATCAAAACACATAAGAAAAAATATTGAATTTGTTGTAATAAAGAAATGATGTTAAAGTAAACTGATACAAAGCCTCATGATTATAAATATTTTTGTGGTTTTGTAAGTGTATTGATATGTTGCTGGTGGAGGCCTTATGTTGAAATTTGTATTACAGGAAATTCATTCCAGCTGACCTAAAACATACATCAAACCACTGGGTTTGTTAGTGGATGTTTGTTTCTTCTACTGTGGCTCTTTTACCCCTTTAGTGTGGCTTCTTGGCTGAAGAAAAATGAAATTAATAAATACATTGACTAATTAATAACATTTTCATTTGAAAAATTACCAGATTTTTGAACTACATATGCTCCAACAATACCATCACACATCACAGCTTCATAGTTTACCAAAAGTCAAACGTTTTGATAGGTTTTCAAGCACCGTGTCCCACAGAAAATCAATTTGAGTTCAGTAAAATGCACCGAATTATAAGATAAACGGTCTATTATTATATTATTAAAGTGCACCTCAAAAAATGTAAGAGTCATTAATTTGCTCTGGTTTAGTTTTAGTTGTTTAGGTTAATAAATGTATGTCTGAGATGCACCAACGACAAAAAAATAAACTGTGTATTTATACTGTTTTTCATCACTATTGGCATTACATTGCCTACAACTACATTTGCTGCATTAAGACGAGCACCCTGTTACAGAGTGTCTTTTATTTTGAAAGGAAGTCATGTGAACCATTGTCAAAAGTTAAAAACTATTACATTTTTAGAAAAAGGCTATTTTCTGTTTTTGTTAATGTTTTATTTTAACACCCTTCAAAAAGTGTTCTTTTATATTTATTTAATTGTATCAATAAAATAAAAAAAAAAAAAAGCAAATCAGTGTGCTGTTTTTTAGGGTGAAGTAAGACTTTGTGGCTGAACGGGGTTGCGGTCAGTCAGAAATCGACATGAATGGCTCTTTAAGTGTTGAGGGTTGCAGACCCTTGAGCTAGTGCATACTCTGAATTTTTTGGCAATAAAAAAGTAATTCTACAGTAATGCTGCCACCCCGCGGTGAGGAGGCATCGGCAGAATTTTCAAAGTAAGATACCGCCGCGTAATTTTTTGCAAAATTGTTGGCGTGGTCATTAATGCAGACGGAGGTGGCCGTCAGTCAGGCGGAGATGAGGTGTTTACGAAACTGGGCGACAGCAGGGCGGTGGAAGCCAGATTGCCGTCCAGGAGCTCTGATGCATTAACATCTCCGGACAGTGGCTGTCAAGTGCCACCGGCCGCTCTGTAGCTCAGGGATATTTAAAAAGCAGGCCATTCTGCACCACGGGTCATTCGCCAGCTTTGAGCAAATATTATAATCTTTTCAATTTACACATGTGCACATTTCTAGACAAAATGCCTCAAAAGAAAGCACAATGTTCTGTCGTCTTTATATTCTTCTCAGCGTCAACCGCAATTCATCATACACAGGTCTCAGAGTCGCTGTGGTGCCATGATGAGTTTTGTGCAGCATCAATGCCATCTCCCCATTTGGACCCAAGGTGGTAGGGATCACCAGATCGACATGTGATCATCGCCGGGCCCTCACCCCATGTCAATAGCCCTCGTCGAGTGCTCGCACTCCTACCGTCCGATTTCTAACAATGGAACAGTGGCAGAGAGACGGCAGCGTGGGGGCGAAATGCGACTGCCGCCTCCCAATTACAAATGCTGCAGTGTAGCCATCAGCCGAATTTGATGAAAAACTTGCATTTAGGTCTTCGTACTCATGTAAATCTTAAAATCCTTTTGTAAGCTCTGTCTTCTCTCTTCATACATCTCACTCTTATCTCATCGTATCTTTTCAACTTCTCACCTGTCAGCCTCTTTTTAAGAGTGACCATTTCCTCCGGCTTGCCAAAGTTATTTTTCATCTGTACCAGGATGTCCATGTTGTCTACCACCATTTTCTGATGGATAGGAAAAAAGAAATGATGAAACACCTCCTGTGGTGAGTAATAATGCAAAGACCAAAAGCTGTGACAGATGCAGCTGACATCTCATTTTGCAATTCTTCACTTTAGTCAAAGGTGTCAAAGTGGTTAAACTGCAGGTTACTCATTTTATGTGAGGTAACTTTGGCAACTTTTGCAGATTGAAGTAGACAGCAATTTAAAAGTATCCAAAACATTACCTCCTGATCACTGTTTTAATGGGCCAATTCAAGCACATTTTTGCCTTGAAAAGTGAAGTGAATCTTTTTCCTGTCATGGCCATTGTTTATATAATATACTGCTAAACGTCCATACATACACAAACAGCTCTGATTGGCATTACCAATCCATTCTATGTGCACAGCAATTACAACAGCAACTCAGGAAATCTCACAGTATTTCTAGTGAGGAACGGACCTGCTGTTGCATCATCTTTTGCATTACAAAAGCATTGTGCATGTGTTTAACACAACATTTACTGGAAAACATCTCTATATGCCAAATAGTTGACATGCCCATGTAAAAGAAGCTATTCTGTTTGTAAGGGCATCTGGTTGGGAACAAATAAATAAATTAGGCTACTTTTAAATTATGTATCCTTCATTGTTTATGTTGTTTTATAGTATACATAACTACAAGTCAAAATGCAGCTGTGGTATTAAAGAAACATGCTTCAAAAGACAAAAGCTGCAAGCAAGAAACTTAGTCCAGAAATTCCTTTTGACTAAAAAGTGTCTTTGCTTATTTATATCTTTACCTTCAGCTCACTGACTTGCGAGGTGATGTGCCACATCAGGTTCTCACTCAGAAACTTCAAACCGTATGGCCCAATTAGCTCTGCCAGTGCCTGCAGCTCTGTTTAGAAGGTAAAATGTTAAGAAATGTGATGAAGACATACATTTCAACAATAAGGGTTAGTGCTTTAGGTATACAAAGCCTGACATGCGAGCTAACTAAATAGGGGCAGAACTTGAATCAATGAGCAGTCTCCTACTGCCATTAATCTGTTTCCTTGACAAATGGATGAGGGTGGATGGATGAAGATGTGTTGAAGACAAATTGGAGGTGGTTAATGGAGTGTCCACTGAATCCCTCTGAGGTAGCCAAAAGCCTCACTGGGGGGTAAATATTGTCAACAGTGAGCTTTGACCGCAACTCAAGTCTGTTGTGCAGAGATCTGCACAGTAATGTGTTTTCAGCTAAATACCTGGGTCAAAATGTAGATTTTAAGACAGAAGAGATCTATTTCTGTATGTGAGGAGGCGGTGTGGAGCCAAAAATAATGCTGTGAGAGGTACAGAGAGGAATGAGGGCGTACGGTTGGTGATTCCCAACACTGAAGTAAAAGCAGGTAGAGTTAAAACATGCAATGTGACATGTAGGATAAGAGAAGTGTTGTCCAGCAGCACGGTGGTTAATGTCACATTGTCAATCAACACAATCCACTGTCCCTCTGCATACACAAAACTGACAAAGATCTGCAAGTTCTGCATTATCTGCAAAGTTGTGAGTCATTTTGAAGCTGTGGTTTCAAGATAAAAAAGATGCAAACACTACACAATTGTGTTTGCCAGTTTTACGACTTACGACTTTACGGCAGTACAGTTGTGCTAAACACACTGTGCTAAACATAGTAACTATAAAAAATGTTGATGCCACTCCTAAGGATGCTACAAGACCTGTGTTATCAGTCAATTGCATTCTGCATGGCTGTTTTCCATTCAAAAAAATCACACAATAATATACAAATTAGTTCTTTGTGAGCTCCTGTTGTTTTATTTTGTTTTTTGTTCTTCAGTGGCATCTTTAGCAGTGGACCACAAAAGGGTTCAAATGCAATTACAGCCCATGAAACAACTCATCAAATGTTGCTAAATGTAAAGTTGTGCCACAGAAGCTAACCTGAAATATCTGAGAACTCCTCCGCTCTGAAAGTGTGTTCGTTGTCTGAAGTCTGACTGACAAAGCAGTGCATTGTTGGACAGTGTACAATGAGGGAGTTGCTGGCTTGACGTAACAGACCCTCCAGGTACCTAGATTGTAGAAAACAACATTTGTACAACATGAAACAACAAAAAAACATTCATTTGAGTGTTAAAACTAATTTTGTTTTGAGTGAATTTATCTCTTTCCCCCACCAGTTTGTGTAGAGCGTGGTAATGGTCTGCCCTCCTCGGGAGTCCAGTGGCTGTGTTTGCTGCAGAAGGACAGACTTCACCAGTCGGGTGACGTCAACACTCATATAGCTGGAGAGGATGTGAAGGGTGGCTGTATAGGTTCTTATTCCGGTCAGGAGGTCAGAGGGGCGCGCTATCTCCTGGGTGGTCTGGTTGTAATTGGCCATTCTCACGATGATTCTGGAGAAACATGTATAAACATATAAATTGAGAGCATTAGGTGGGACCTTAAAATGACCTAGCTCACCACATTGACTCAACTACTGCTCCAGTGTTTTCCTGCACATTACAATGTATTGTCTTAAATAGCATTTATTTTTGTCAAAAATTCAATATAAAATTAGAGATAAGAGACCAAGATATCACATAATAGATGTTCACTTAATTATTGGATTACCCTGAAAAGCTACAAACAATACAAAGATAAGTACTAACAAAAGTGCTGTGGGTGCATACTGAATAAACTTATTAAAAAAACATGATTTCAATAGGATTTATCGAGCAAAGTAAATACATTTAATATGATTTTCCCCTGAAAACCCAATCTTGTTTGTTTATCATAAACACTTTTCAAGCGATTTGAAATTAAAAACGGTCACAAATTAAGATAGGAATTCCCACATGAATATCACCAGGAAACCAACATATTGCTCAAAAAAACAAAACAAATACTTGCAAATGAAAGTTGATTCATAAATTTAAATGAATAGATATTGCAATTTCTGATTCAAAATGGATTTGTTTATATTAATAGACTTTTTTGAACCAGCCCTAGACAATAAGAGCCTGGTTGCAGCACAGGCTGACATGAACTTAAACATTAAATCTTCCTGGCTTGTCTTTACAAATTAAAACATTAAAAGTCACATATATATGAGAAAAAGATCGTTTATAAAAAATATAGCTTACAATGATTAATAGTTTTCCTATAGTTGTTGCTTTCTGAATGCTTTCTGGCTTGTTCTTCAGTTGCCAAGCAATGCTTTCTGACAAATTAAACTACATTTGAAATGCAGCATATCCCACTTCTGAATTTCACAATGGTTTGGCAGTTATTGTGTTTCTGACGCTTACTATTAAAAGAATTGTGGCACGTTGTAAAAAAAAACTGAAACTGTCCCATCGGGACAGAAAAATGTTAAGCAAAGCTTTCAGTGAGCCTACTCAGACAAGCGTTGCTCCAGATGAGACAGGAGGAACTCTGTGGGAACTACAATGTGGTCAAAGTTGAGAAAATCACTGCAGAGACTGTAGGTGGAGCAGAGCTCTCTCAGCATCAGATGTAACTTGTCCATACTAGAAGACACAGAAAAAAGAGGGACAGTGTAAATATTTTGGATGTGAGGAAAAATGTTCCATGCATGTCTCTTTTTCCCGCAAATGAAAGAAGTGGGTCTCCAGAATGATGTACAGCATTACCATTCTCCGTAAATAAAAGAAGCTGTAAGGCTTTGAGCAAAGATTGGTCAAACAAAACGTCCGAGTTGCAGTGACATTGTTAAAAAAGGGCATGTAAGTATAGGTTATCTTGATCACTTAGAGTTTAGCTAACTTGAAAAAGCGAACATATAATACTTAAATTCTAACAAGTTAAAAGCTGTTGCATTTTGATTCCTAAAGTCACCTTAAAGGCTTTAAAATGCTGTTAAATTTTGATTAAAACAGCACCTCCATCACTATATCACCGCTTCACTACCATGCTGTTCTTACAGACATTTAAGATAGAATATAGACCCCTGAGAAAACATAAATAAGACCTTTCAAAGACCTTCCTGCAGCCTGTGTTTGTTTTGTCCGTTCTTGGCTGCTTTGGAAACGTCCTTGGAAGCAAAGGGGCTCATTCCGTCTGCAGCTATAAATGTCTCAAACCAAGTTTGAAAACTGAAGCAGTTTTTTTCTTAACTTTACACACAATTTGAAAAACAACAGTTTTGTCGAAATTTTTACCGTACATGTATAGTCTTGCAAAGTGTTGGAAAACGTGATCGCCATGACATCTGTTTTAGGTAAGTAGGATATAAGTTTATCCTGGCACATGAACCTTTTCATTGAATTATGTCAAATGGCTTGAGACCAAAAACTTCCCGTTATTTATCTAAATAGATTAGATTTTCATTTGAAAGTGTTGCCAACTTTTACTGATCAGAAATGTGATGATGGCATTGAGGATGACTCAATATATTTATAATGCCAGAATCATTGTGATGCAGAATATGCAGACATGACATAAATGTTAAAAAATGGAATGAAAAATGCTAACTTTGTGGTCACTGTCCTGTCCTTCCTCAAGCTTTCAGCACCTGGCTTCTCCTTCTGGACTTCTCCTTTTTTAGGGGCAGCCTTCTTTTGCTTCCTGTGTCGAGCCGCACTGATAGACTTAGCACAGTGCTTAGGCAACAGCTGATGAGGCATCAAGTGAGAAAAGTTACCAACAAAATGAAGGGAGAAGAAGACAGAAAGAGTAGACAGAAAAAGTAGAAAATCAACTCAAAATGCTCAAATACAATCTGACATGTTTTTTTCCCACAAATTTTACTTAAAGATTATATTTTACATAAGCAATTCGAAAAACAATACTGCTGTAATGAACTCCAGGGTTTCAAAACTGTCTTATCAGCAAGTTATATTCCCCAGTCACCTCACACAGCCCCCAGTTAAAATAAACCCATGCCAATTGGATGATAGCATGATTATATTTGGACATGGATTTTGGCAGAATCAGACAGTGCAATTAGAATTCGGAAATGTGAAATTTTCAGACTCCACCTGGTCGTTCAGATTGCGCTGCTCGGCACATATCTCTAAGACGACACCACTGGTTTGCTTGGCTATCTGCTCCAAGAAGGTCACACAAAGGCGTAAACTCTTCTTCTCTAATATATCCATCTACACACACAAGAAGCATGACACACAAAAGACACAACAAGAGAGTGATGTGCTTAGACATTCAACGCATTTGGACTTATGGAAAACAAGTCATTCAAACAGATAAAAATCTCCATGTTTTTGAATTCCTGTAATTACAGAATGTCTTTCATTGATGATGTCATAATCTATGTCTGCTTGTGAAGAGGGGCTGGCGAAGCAGCAGATGACTGAACACTGACCTCTTCAGGACACAGAGAGTGTCCACAGTGACTGAAGTGTGAACAGACTGTGGGGAACGCCATGAGGTACCGCTTCATGTTAATTTCTTCATTGCTCTGGTTAAACATCTTTTCAAAGATGTGGGGGTAGAAACTAAAAAGCAAAAAAAAGTGCAAAAACGTGTCATTCAAAAATAAAAAAAAAAAGAAATGGCAGAGGGAGATAAAACCAGAGATAAAACTGACCAGAGAATGGAGAGCTCAGATGTCTCCTGAATCATTTCTTCCACACTGTCAACCATCTTGGTGTGGAACTGGATCATGTTCATGACTTTTGCCAAATCTGGATAGTCCTTCAGTGGCAGAGGGGCCTTAGTGACACTTGTGTATGCCTAAAATAAAGACAAAATAGTCTCCTGGATTACATGTTTAAACTATAGCCACCATTTAATGATGAACAAAATAATATCACACCTGTAATCGGAGCCAGTCCAATCTCACTGCTCTGAGGTCAAACTCCTCTTTGTTCTCCACTGTAGAAAACAACACTTTACCATTATCACCAGGACAATAGAATATGTTTAAAAGTAAGTAAGACTACACCTTTTTTAACAACTAAAAAAATAAATAAAAAGGGGTCATTTCTGTAACAAGACTGAAGATTACAAAGTAAATTATGGATATTTATGGGGAAAATATGAAATTGAGTCTAACACTACATGTGGGCAAACTAAATTTAAACCAATTCATTTCTCTTCGATCTTGTAAAGAGTTTTGTTATTTTAGGGATTAAGATTTGTGCTTTATCACATTTTAAAAACCTAATTTAATTGTAATGCTTGTGAGAAAAATGCAATATTTTTACTTTAGCAGTTTTATGTAACAGTTTGAACTATATTCTCAAATGCAATCTAAAGTACAATAACATACAAAGAAACCCATTTATATGCTAAAGCTGGAACTGATTTGCTTGGTAAATGACATCAAATCCAACCTATTTTGTGACTATAGTCAGTTTTACACAATTTGGATTGCTTGCATTGCTTATTGGATTAAAAGTCTCTTATTTAACCTTGGTTTGATCAGAGCTTAGGTCAGCAGGTAAAACAAACAAAATGGAAGTAAAAGAGGACATGAGCAAAACAACAAAGAAAAAACAATCCAGAAAGGTTTTGAAATTAATGGTCTGGGTACTCATCAGAAAGAATACAAACTGGTTCAATACTTTGCTCTTTGCAATTATTTGTAATGTTTTATTTATATCTATCTGTTGTTAAGGTTACCTTGTTTAACGGAGAGAGCTGACAGGGTTGAGACAAATGAGCTCAGAAGAACTGACTCCTCCTCCGGACAAACATACATGTTCTAAAGTGAAAAATGAGAGGATGTAGAATTGCTGCTACACAGACTTCAAAACTTTTATTTTGATCACTGCGTCATCTTATTTCTACAAAAAGACTTTTCAGGTACCTGTATGGTGTCATTGAGAACCAGTGCATCAAACTGTGACAGGTACTGAACATGATACCGCTGAACTATTTTACTGTATTTCCTCATTAGACCTCTTAACTTCTCCATGTGGAACAGCAGCTCCGCCATCTGACTGAAGACAAAGAAAAAGGTATAAACAAGGTGCCCACATTTTTTTGTTGACTGATTTCAAGTCTAACTTGTTCTGATAAATGTAGTGAGCTGCTGTGCTGTGCAGTGACCGGAGAAGCAACCACAGTGTCTTAACGAGAGTTTGCATTAACACTGAAAAAGAAATAAAACTGTTTTCTCAGTCACCACGCCTCATTTACTTTAGTGCTGGAGTATTGCATCAAAATAAACGGACAGAGTTTGCTTGTACGATGAAAGCAGCTACAACAGTCCTGACCTCATTAGTACCTCTGACCTACTTGTCGATGTAGTCCTCTGCTGTCTTTATCTTTGGCATACTCTCAGAATGTCTGACAAGCCATAGGACTTCGTCACGGGAAAACGAAAGAGCCATGAAGACAAACAGAGCCTGTGGGATTTGAATGATCCAAAGAGAGGCAAAAAAAAGAGGAATGTTAGGAAAAACTTCCTTATTTGGTTACATTTTTATGAAAACTAGACCTAGTAGACAGGTACTGAAAAAAAGACCAATCAACTGATGCTGACAGGTTCCAGAATTTAAATGATATAGATCTTTTCTACAATAAATGCTTCCCACTGTATTTCTACCTTTGGTCCAAGGAGTCCAGGTTCATCTGCCAGAACTTGACTTAACTCCTTCAGTGCTTCTCTGAGGAACTGCCTCCTCTCTTTGTGCACCGCTCCACTGTTAATATTCCATTTTCACTTAGTTCAACCATCATACGTAAATATGCACGTGTTAAAAAAATGGAAAGCATAAAGGTTTACCAGTTGATTAAAACATGCTCGCGGCATTCCTTGATGTCTGCAACTCGTTTGCTGTACCTGATGGAGAGAAAAAAAGAAAGAGGTCATACTCATTTCTTTGAAAAAAAAAAAAAAAAAACGTTTCGGTAAACGGCGTATGCTTATATAGCACTTCACTACCTTCTTAGAAGGCCCGAAGTGCTTTACAATCTCAGTGCCATTCACCCATTCATTCACACACTGGTATCTAACACTGGTGCCAACTCATAACCCCCAGAAGCAATGTGGAGTTCAGTGTCTTGCCCAAGGACTCTTCAACACATGTGAGCATTGAACCTACAACCTGTCGATCAGAGGTTGACCAAGGCCAACCTACAACATTATATAT
Organism: Adrianichthys oophorus; assembly: GCA_036245035.1. NCBI lineage: Eukaryota > Metazoa > Chordata > Actinopteri > Beloniformes > Adrianichthyidae > Adrianichthys > Adrianichthys oophorus. The sequence goes on along the minus strand of BSAI01000073.1, from coordinate 20,383,728 downwards.
AGGTTATTCACAGAGGGGTTTTTTTCATCCTGTTGATATGAATATAGTTTCAATATGCAGCAAAGCTGGAAGTAAAAGGGGAAAAAACTAATTGAGATTTCAGTATTGAAAAAACGTTTTTGTTTCACATTACTCAGATATAGCAAAGGGAGGCGGTTAATTAGGTAGGTTAGTGTTAAAGACCCAGTGGTATTTTTGGTGTTTCCAACATGTTCTTGTGGTATTTTTCTGATGATGGAGGATAAAGAAAATTAAGCTTAAAACTGCACGTCTGAGTATTTTTTTATTCAAATCGTTGTAATTCAGGAACAGAAAAAAAATGATGATGATGGGAAGTGGGGAGCAGGCTTACTTTGTAGCAACAGTCACGCCCATAACTGAGAGGTGAATTTCTAATGAACTCCAGCTTATCTGCAGAAACTATGTCCTAGAAAACGACACAGGCTTTTTGATTTCTCCTAAAAACAGCATAATTATAAATAAAAGCCCACCGGAAATGCTTTTACAACAGATCAAAAGACGATCAGAGTGGGACTTTAATGATGAAGATCCAGAGGATAGGATTAGCAGGGGGCTGGTAAATCACTGTGGCGACTCCTAAATTGAGCAGCCATAAGCCAAAGCAGAAGAAGACTTGGAGATGACTACATGAATTCAAACTGCAGCCTGATGTAGAACAAACAGAGAATTACCCTTTTAAGTTGTCAAAGATGTCTTCGGTCACTTTGTGTGTGTTGAGGACTTCGTCCCTGATCAGGGTGAGGTAGAGGCCACTCCTCAGAGCCATCTTCCACAGCTCCTGACTGGTCTGGTTTGCGTTCAGGCTGCTGTGGCACAACAGGAAGCCAACTGCAAAGAAGACAGGTACCAACCTCCATGAGTTTGTTTAAAGCAAATTAAGCATTGCTATGCAATACTTTTTTAACTGAAATATCATTGTAAAACCATGATGAACATGTTTGAATTGTGTTGCAGATTTAAACGGCTGTATATTGCCAAATAAGTATTAATGAAATAACATTTTATACTGGTATAACAGTTGACATACATAATATATAAATGTGACAAATTTAATATTCATTAGTTAAAAAATATATATATATAATTTATGGCTGAAATTAGTAGATCAGCAAGTCCACTTTAATTTCTCTTGAGCCTTGTGTTAAAGTGTTTAGTTTTAAAGCCTCTTATAGGATGCTTTTCACTAACAGTAAATACAAACTCTCAACGCATATAATTAAATAAATAAAGCATATAATTCAATGAAAAAAAGTCATAATCATCATTGTTTTTGAAAGTGCAGTTCCAATCTGTTCAGATGTCATAGAGGAGTTAGGGGTTTGTCTGGAAAATTGAAGATCATTTGTTAAAAAATGACTGTTTTCCTCACGCACAGCTACATTTTTGTGCAAATTCTAGGATGTGTTCTAATACCCTTATATTGTACTTAACTTGTATTGTATTGTACCAATTAGTGGTATTTATTGGAAATGTTATTTTGGTAGAATCAGCAGTCCGATTTTAGTAATACTCACTGATGATCCAGCGCTCCATGACTTCCATAGATAAGTATTCACAGTTCATCTGGGGAGGACAGTTGGCTTGTTAATTAAAACACGTTTGTTTGTTAGTTTTTTTTTTACTTTAGCTCAAATGTGTACATTATGAATGAAACAAAAATATGAGAGAAACAACTACACGTTTTGTAGATTCTTCAATGGTGTTCTATTTGAATGATCCTGATACAAATTCAAAATGGTTTATTTCTGTCTCTTGAGTAGGAGAATAGAGGTTACAGTAAAATATTTAAAATCATGTTCCAAACAAAGAAAAAGTTTGAAGGCCAACTATTCAGGTCCTTTTTTTGTCATCATGAATCCCTCCACAGTCTGGGACAAATATAAAACCAGAAGTGGAAGAAAGATGGGCTCACTGTGTCACAGCAGGCGGGATCCAGCATGACAGCTGGGACGCTGAGTAGGCTGAGCAGCTGGGCCCTCCGCCACTGTTCTGGTGGTAGGTTTCTGCGCGGGTAGACTTTGTTCAGCGAAACCAGAGCTGCTGTTACAGACTTTGAGCAGGAAGAAAAAGAAAAGAGCATGAAGGACACCAAAATCATCTTGGAGATTTAAAAATAACAACAACATTACATTTAACCCTGACAGTCCATTAGCCAAGCATCCAGAAGATAAATATATTAAATTTTTCCTAATTGTGCATATATGGTAAAGGTACAGCAAGATCCAATTTCTGCAAAAATAAGGACAGAATATGTAGAGAAACAGAACATTTCATTTTTAGTGAATATTCACCCTTGTGTGAGGTCCAAAGTCCCCCAAAAGCTTCTTCCAGGGATGGTCAAACTCTAAAAACATCTGACCAAGGCGTGGATAGGACGGATCGCTGCAGGTTTGGTGCACCAAAAAAGGAATAGAAGCAGAGAAAAAACAGTAAGCAGCTGATGTAAGTTATTTTTCCCCTCTCAGTTTACATCCCCTTCTGTCTTTACATGGAATGATTGCATATCATGCAGATGTCGATATTTTTTGAATTACCTTGATTGCAAGGCATCCCAAATTACCAGAAACATGAACTTTAATACTTTATATTTTAGGAAAAGTATGTCAGTGTCATAATGGCTCACCTTATGCTCTATTCATGTTAAATTCTATTGTAGAAACTTAGCTAATCGAAAGGGGAATTCATTGCAAATGATTAGATTTCAGATGTTTTTTCATTTCATTTTTAAATAAGAAGCAGAACTGAGAATTTCCACTCCTAAAGAAACTGACTAAATACTAAAATAATACTTTACAAGTTAAAGAAGATTTACACTATACAGCAAGTGCAATATGTGTGTATTAGCTTTATGCATTTTTAAAATGGATATTGTACTATTTTGGTTTTGATAGGATACTCAAATGACATCTAAGAAAATGTTTGGTGTGGAATCATACAAATCTTAAGCTGTTTTAACTACAGAGATCAAAGGACCTGCTTCATAAGTTCAATCAGTTAAAAGGTTGAAAAGCTCACACTGAGATAAGCTTTTTAGACATTTTCCTACACAGCACTTTGATAAATATGTAGTCAGTTTTAACCTGGTCCCATTGGTCATCTCATGGGCGCAGTTGAACATTCCCACCAGAACCTTCTTGTCCTCAATTCTTGAGAGCATGATTATGACAGATGTGAAGGTGACAATCAAGTCCAAGTAGTTTTTGGTAAAATCAAAGTTGAGAGCCTGCAATTAAAGGACAGCCTTAGGTTGCTGCTGTTACATCAGAAGCAGATCAGTATCTTTACTGTTCGATACGTTGAATCCATTGATAAAAACAACTTGCCCTATTAAAAGTGGAGTGAGGGGAGAAAATGTCATAATTTACAACCAAAATAGCCAGAAATCATCCACATTTAGTTACAAAAATATGTCGCGGATTATTGCATGATACGGGTGTCAGACTCCTGGTCTTAAGGGAACAGCATCCTGCTGGATTTTCAGAAACCAAGTCCTCCCTGCTTGTTTCCTGAATCAGGTGGGAATCAGGTGTGCTTTCCATCCTGTACCCCGTCTTAACCCAGCAGCTGCTGTGCTGGCTCAGGACAAAGCGGGTTCTGAAAATGAATGGATGGAGGTGTGTTTTGCCAACAAGAGGCAACAAAAGCAGGTTAGTTGGAGAACACATAAGTCACTGGGCCTCAGGTCTGGAGTTTGACACCTGTCCTTTTATACCCATCAGGTGGAATAACTTAAAATGTTACTTACAAAATCGAAGTGGCACTGACCAGCATCTATGGTGTTCAGCAACTCATAAGCATGGTCCTGGAAAACCATATAAGTGTTTAGATAGAAAAATAGAAAAGAAATTGTTAAAGAAAATAAAATAATATTTTTAGTAAATTCTACAGGAAATCGGTATCATGTCAAACTATGTCTGACTTTTATCTATTGTCACTACATACAAAAAAAGCAAAATTGCCATTGCATTAAATTTCATACATTTTTGTTTTTAGTTTTTTTTTTTGTGTTTGCATAAAAATAATTTAAAGTCGTTTGTGCTTTTAAAAACGTTTTTTACATGCAGTGCCAACCTGTAATCATGCATCTTTTTGTTAAATTGTAATCTGTGAGAGAATTTGGGATTTTGATCGTGAAATGCCAGAAACGGAAGCGGGGGGGTGAGACCTCACCTTGAGTTCTAAAACATCCAGGAAAGAGCCATAGAAGTTTTTCGTAGCTTGCAGTACCTCAGACTTCTGCCGGTGAATGGCAGTCAGATTATGCTGCAAAAAAAATCATCGAAATGTGACAGCTGTAGGGCTAACTGAATAAAAATGTTCTAGTTAATTTGTAATTATGAAAAACATGTTTTTAAAAGTGACATTGGGTTGTAGAGAAAGCACCAGAGGAGCTTGAAATTAAATTTAAGAAATAGAATGAGTTTTTTTATATCCTGTATATATTATTATTATCATTATTACACATTATATGTTACATATTCTATTATCTTCTGTAGTAATTCTGTGGGGTGTATTTTTCAAAGGACTGCTTCAAACGTACAACGTTTCCCCTGAAGTCGATGTTTGGGAACTTCTTATTGATGTACTTGATGGCAGGTTCCATGGCTTTGTCTGTGAGGAAGGACGGGCGCAGCTTTTGGTGTGAACATAACTGCAGGTGGAAAAAAGAAAACAAAAGCTTACATTCTTTTCTGTTTTAACATGTAAATCACAGTCAACACTGGTGGAGCAGTGCCATGGACCTGCACCTGGATGGGGTGGGAGGTCGAGGTCATTGATTCAAGTTCTGGGACTGGCAGGAGTAAACTGTAATGAAATAAATGCTCAGCTGTGTTCGTCCCACCCACATTACTCCCTTGAGGAATGTCCTAGACCTAAACTACTTAGTGGAGATGTTTAGTGACCACAGGTGGATCTGTAGTTGCATTATCAGCTCTCAGTTAAGAGCATGAAAGTGTACATTTTAAAATTTGGCATGACAGAGACATCTGCTGGTGTGTATGATGCATTTTAGGCTGAGGGAAAGCAGGCATGTGAGGCTACTTCATTGTTCTTGCTGTCATTGGTCAAGGTGTATCCAAAACTTTGCCTCAAAAGGTTAAAACGAGGAATTCTAATTTAAAAGATAATAAGATAGAAGTGAAAATTCATTCTACTTAAATGTTGTGTAATGAAGAAAAATAATTAAAAGAGAGAAAGTTGACTGAGGTGTGGTCCCACAGATCTGTACAAGTTTCAATATTAGTTACAATATTCAATAATCCAACTATTTAATCTATAAACCAATTATTATTCAAAAAAACAAAGTTTGCTACATAAAAGAATAACCTTGAACAAAATGTTTATTGTTCTGCTTTGAACAATAAAAGAAGCTCATTTACCAAAATACTTCACACGGCGGATGCTTCAGTAAAAATACGTTTCCTGAAGCATTTTTGCAACAGTCAAGTTCTGCATGAAACCCTTTCGGGAAGGTTTTGCTGTCAGACTGTCTTGTTTTCTTAAATGTGGAACTCGCTGTTTTGAGTTTAGAATAACTGACATTTGAGTTGGCTGACTCTACAAGCTGACTTCCTGTTTGCACTTCCTCTTTGAAGAAATGAGTGTGGTCGCAGTTTGGAGACGGCGTTGCTCAGACAGCAAACAAACTTACTAACGACTTCTCGTGAAAAAAGCACACAAGCCTTTTACCATACATCTTACATGATATTGGTGCCATATCAGAAAGGTTTCAGATAAAACATGCAAATACTTTTAAAAATTCCACTTTAAAGAAATCCAGAAAGTTCAATGGCTTTACCCTCTTTGTGTTTTACATCACAGAGACATTGTTTCAGTCCTCCAAACCATTGTTTTAATTGTCAAATCACAATTTATGATCAGTAAAGTGATCAACTGTACTGGCAAAACTTTATTGACAACTGGAAGTAGAAGTAAAACAACAACATTTAAAGACTAGTAAATATAAGAGAAAGCTACATGATAAAATGATATTGGATATAGTGTTGAACGTATTCTTTATTTTACCAAAGCACCATAAAATGTATATTAGGTCTACAAAAAAGTCCAATTGAAGTTCCTTTTTTGTAGTTTGTGCTGTTCGAACAGGTGCTTTCTTTCCCCTCACCTTTTTAATGTAGTTCATACGTATCAGCACGCCTTGACCCCTCTCATTAAGGATGGTGAGTTTCTCGGCCAGTTTCTGCTGGTAATTCATGATGCAGATTGCCTCCACCTCTCCCTCCGTTTGAACCCTGGTCTCCAAATTCTGAGCTGTAGATGAACCCTCGGAAATAAAGGCTCTGAAGGCCTCACCCTCATAGTCACGTGGGGGTTGTGGGTGGAGGTGGAGCGATGACTTTATGCAAAAACTTTTGATAAGTTTGACATTAAAAAGAAACTTATAACGAAACAAAAATTGGGGGAAAAGTTTTCCCAAAGAAATAAATTGTGAACTTTCTACAAATAAATGTTACAAATATGTTTGTATTTTGTTGATCCCAGCTTCCTCTTATTTACTTCCTTTTTTACGATGAAGGATGCATTTAAAATGGATCAGCAGAAGTCTTAAACAAAATCTGTTTTGTAAAAATATTGAAAACTTCCTCAAAACAAATGTAAAAATGACCTAATAATAAAAAATAATTTGTCATTTTCATTTCCACCTCAAGATGGCGCCATTTAATAGCAGTAGGTGAGCATCATTGAACAAACCAGTGAACCCTTTTGACTACATTATATTCATAAAATACATAACAAATGTAAATACAGCTACATTATTCTGACTCTGATTTCTTTTTCAGCTTTTAAGATAATAATGGTGAAATTTTTGAAAAGGAATATATCAATAATTGCATTGTTTTTATTAAAGCACAGGATTAATTCCAGTCATGTCCAAAAGGCCTCTAACAGTCATAAAACTGTTCCCTTGAAAAGTCTCCAGAGAGTTCACAGTCAGTTGCTCTCAAGTGTTATTATGACCCAGACGAAAGACTTTGTCATGTAAACTAGAAGAGCTGAGAGTTATTCAGCAACTGTGTGTTGTTTTCCATGTCTCAAGTGACTGTAAATTACTTTTGTTGGAATTTTGGAGCAGTTATTGTGCAGTTTGAGCCAAAGAAGGCACTTAGAAAGGTGATACGCACTGAAGGCAAGCATTAATAGTGGAGACTAAGTAATATCTCTGATGCTAAGTGAGGTCAAACAAATGATCTGTTTATTATTTCCATGCCGGCAAAGGTTGAGAGAACAGCAGGCATGTTAACAAGGCTGCCGAGGGAAACAGACCAGTAAGTGTGGATGTAGGAGGAGCAGAGGATGAGAACTGCAGATGAGGGATTTATTTTTAGGATTTAACAATAAATTAAAGTAGTACCCTACTCTTTATTAAAAGTAACAGGTGCATGAAGCCACTACTACAGTAAATTAAAATATGGATTGGATAAAAAAAAAAGACAGAATTAAAGCTAAACTCTGGAAAAACATGAATGAACTATTGAAGAAAAGATTATTCTACTAGATCATTTAACTTTTGTAGTATTACTAAACGCAATATAAGTAAGAATAGAAGGTCTGCCACTGGAGATAAAGAGTAAACAATTAAGATCATTCCTAGTTAGATCCAAGACCAAATAATTATTGGCTCTCTTTGGATACATTCATAAAGTCAATTAAGAACAATTTGATCCTTTAAAAATGCACAAACAAATTGACTAAATCAGTTTGTTTGACTTTTTCTTGCACAACAATTTTTATAGCAAATAGAAAAAACATATAAAAAAGAGCATTACTAGAAGGTTAGGGCAACAAAGCTATAGTTATGTCAATTGAATCATGTGCTTTGAAAAGGCGAACATGTGGAAAAAACCTTCAACACTTCCTTGCACTTTATAATGGCAATAATTGAGGAAATGCTTCCAGCTGCCCACATGTCAACTGAAAGAGTAATCACATGGTCTGCCTTCAGCATAAAGTGTACAGTAAGGATGCACGCAAGCTACTGTTGAGCTTCTAGTTGTAACCATTTGGTTTTTTCCATCACATCTATAAGATGATCATGCATTTTTTATTTTTTTTCTGAAAAAAAGCAAACCTTAAAAGAAGAAAATCCTTGCTTAGCGCTTATGCAAAGTAAGAAAACATCTTGTTTCAGAAAATGTCATTGAGCTGGTCAATAATGTCAGTTTTCTTTTTTTATAAAGGTTAGCTTAATGTTTTAAATAATCAAAAAGTCTTGCACTAAACCAAAAATATAATAAAATATAATAAAAAAAAAACCAAAAGGATCATTTTAGGTTTCAAAAATCCCGAACAGAACCGAGGCTTTAGCATCTGAAAACCAACACTCTAAAGACTTGGTTTTCTCTAAAGAGAGGATTTTTTTTTCTCCATGATGCAGGGAAGGGGGTAATTGTCAGGTAACAAGCGCGAATCAGATTCAGTTTGCTATTTTCAGCTATTTAGCTGTCAACAACTGACAAACCCCAAACTGACCATCAGTGTTGTGGTCAACAAAACTTCAGGCTGTATTGGTGAAAAAACTCATTCACTAAGATTTTTGAATATGTTTATGAAAATTTGGAGGACAAGTGTTAAATAATTAACAGATCTGTAATGTAAATGTCATATTTCATTCAGTTTTATATTAATGACCATAATGCATGTGTGTGGACGTGTCAAACATCTAGCTATCCTGTAGGTATTTCTGCTGTTATTTAAAAAACATTTTTTTAATACTCTGTTCATCAAATTTCTTCAAAATTATACGGAAGAGAAATAAGGCAGGGTGAAGATTTTTTATAAAACTCAGCACATATTATTTTCAATGCATAGCTGCTCAATATTTACCAGCAGAAAAAAAATCCTTCAGTTTGCTTTGTGTCAGCAAAGATGTTTCAACAGTGTTGGTTGTGTTGTACTGGAGATAACCCAGCCACTGTGGGGGCAAGGGCGGCGTTCCCCCTGAACAGGTCGCCATTCTCTTGCAGGGTGTAAAGTAAACTTAATTTATGATCTACTTAAAATAAATACAGAAATTACAAGCTCTCGGTTTTGTTGTATTTTTTTCATTTAAGTAAACCAAAATTCATGATTGAAAAAAATCAAGGTAAGCATGACTTCAGTTTCACAGTTTTATACCTCTCTCTTTGGTAAACAGGTCCCTATGAAAAACCGTAGACACAACAAATAAATTAAAGCAGACAGGAAAACTTCACAGTCTTAAAAAGCATGAAATGACACTGATCACACAATGAATTACACTAAAACAACTTCTTTAATGAACATCAAAACTTATCTTTAATTAATTTTATCAAGTGCATGCAGATGTCACTTTTTTTCTTTGCCAGACCATAAAAAGTTTTGATTCGTTGATAGCAAACCAAGCTTTCTTACATTTCCTTGAAATAATGTTGTAAAACTTCTATTTTTGTGAGATATGAACACACAATCAAATTCAAAACAGTTTGTAAAACTTGTGTCATTTTCCTTAAGTAAAGTGTATTGTCAGAAATGGAAGCATATCTGTCACCACTGAACATACTCTGTCAGAGACTTCTTCGTGTCTGATTTTTTTCTGTCCAGAAGCTGGCATTTGTCTTTCAGTAAGACTGAAGCAGACTTTGCCTCCGGCTTAGACATGCACCATCTACTTAATCGCACATTGTAATGGTTAATAATACAGAGAATTTGCAAGTCATAACATTCTTTCTAAACGTGTAAGAACCTGAAATGGAGGTTTGGAAGAAAATCAAGACAAAAGTATTATACGAACTCCTTTGAAAAGAGTCGTTTTCACTGTCAGGCTGCATCAACATGCTAGATACAGATCTGAACACACTTGCAGCCTCATTTTATGTGAAATCTGTGTAATGACTGATGAGTTCAGATAAACAGGACTTACAGTCATTATTTTCTCCAAATTACACTTGTTAAAACTTTATGCTGAAAAAAATGTGTCAAACCCAAATATATTTTCAAACCAATTTGGATTGATTTAAAGTTATGTAATCAGTTTTACACATTTAAATAAAAACATACGTCAATAAAAATTACAACCCCGTGACCCTGAAAGGGGGGAAGTTCAGAAAGTTCAGTAAAAAAAAAAGAAAAACTGACACCAGAAAGATTGTTCAGATGAAGGAAAAAGAATTGAACAAATGCTGTTAAGATCCTGACTGTATTTTTATTTCTTTTCATTGATTTGCAGGAAAATTAACCAACCGCATGAACACAATAACAAGAACAAAGTGCCCCAAAACAATTGGATTTGCCAGTGAACAGTATGACAAAGTTGCACAAAACTGTAAATCCAATTATTTGGAAATGTTTTTCACTGACATCTGAGAGAGACAGACGCACAGAAGGAAGGAGATCAGACATTGAGGAAGTGATCATTTGTGTCAGAGCTTGGAAATGAATTCCTCTTACAGGGTCATTTGAAGGATGGCTTTTGACAGTAATCCTCTAACTGAATTTGCCTGCTCCAGGAAAACAGAGTAACCTGAAGAACCTGGTCAAATTAAAATGTGGTGATGTAAAATCAATAAGAGAAAAGTAAACCTGAAAATTAAGCTGCTTGTAAGAATAAGTGTATGATTATGACTGTTCTTATATTATGACAGGTGTGATGTATTGTTAGCGTTGTATATCGCACTATTTGTTAAAGAAACCCAACACTTCCAGAAGTAATATGTTTTACTTTTTTTACGCAAAAAGCATACGTTTTTCCTAAAGTAACACCCTATGACAAATATCCAGGTCATATTATTTTCAATATAATTGTCCAATTTTAGTGACCGAGGTGATGTTTTGATTGGCAAAAACCACTTTTGGTTCCAGCCAAAGTGAAAAGGTGTTAGTCACTGAGCAGTGGCTGCAAGGCTGATTGATGCATGATTTTTTTATTACATTAATGAGCTGCCTAAAAATGGTCAAATCCTTTTTGAAAAGAATGCACGGTGCTTGCAGGTGGCGTGGCCCCATTGAAAACAGGTCAGCGGCTCAGCTGGTTGCACAGATTAAGTAAGAAGGCTTTTATTTTTTTATTTGACCTCCTGAGTGGAGCTTGTTAAGTATTTCAGTCCAGACAGATTGGTTTTGTGATTGATACTTGCAAAGTTTAAGCATTTCAGTGTGTTTCTCTGACTTCCCTCTAAAGATCAGACTACTCCTGTTGTTGATTTATTTTTCCCCTCCAAAAACTGCTAACAGTAATGTATAAATATTAGGAATCTTCCTCACACAGATATGTGACATTGTCCCTGGAAGATCACTACAGAAGTAGCTGCCAAAATAAAGAGACAGAGAGTAAAGAATGATCCAGTGGAGGTGGAGAAATGTGAAGAGTGAAGGAGTGGGGGGGGGAGAAAAATATGAAGGAGGAGCCAGAAGGGAAGAAATTCCTTCAATGAGAGCGCGTTTCCTTTTACAACACGGAATGTAGCAAGTGCACGATGAAGGGTTTACAGTGTAATGTGAATGTATGTACGGTCTATATTTTACTTGACAATGTTTGTTCAGAAAAGCTAACAAGTTCCAGTCTTTCCTTGTCATTTGATCCTTCCTCTTGGCAGTCAGTGTCTCGCCGTGAGGAAGTAGCTGAGGGATGCTAAAGGAAAAAAACCCTAGAAAGCAGGGATCCACACTTACAAACTAATCCAATATTACTAATCTTTCAATGTTTATTAATTAGAAAGAATTTTCACAATTTCTCACTTTTTAAAGCTGCATTTTAACAAAAACTTAATAAGTATTTTTTATTTGTTTATCATTTATATCATAGCTTGATTATTGTATGCACTAAATAATAGTATGTGTGAATACAAACGAGGATTTTGTGCTTCTACAGGCTTGTTTAAATATGCTCACATATGTAATTTTATTCTTTTACAATCAATCAATTTCTTTCTTTATCAAAAAACATGAGAAATACAGAAAATGGTGAAACAAAAAATGGTATCACTAAATTCAATGTTATTTTCTGCTACTGTATCTATTGTTTTGTTTCTTTAGTCACTGTGAGAGGTTTAAGTTTACAGCGTGAGATTTCATGTGGATCATTCATTTGAAGTGTTTAACTTAGTGTATCTACATTTAAACTACAGTACCAATAAATGAAATTCAGAATGTTGTTTTGCTAACAATCTACAAATATCCCTCCATTAAATTATATTTGGTAACAAATATCTCCATCCCAATCACAAATGAAAGTAAACTGTGTGTGAATTTGCTTGATAAAAAAAAGCTAAATTAGCTTTTTATTAAAATTAATCAAAAAAATGTCAAGCTTGAAATCAATACTAAAAATCTACAGTAATGTTTTGATGTATTCTGTCTCACTTTCTCCAAGTACCTGTAGGTGGCGCACTGCTCCTTGCAGCTGATCTTCAGTTTAGAAACTGGTGGCTCTGGCCTTCAGTCTGTTGTGTATGAGGCCATTGTATAAAAGAAGTAAAGATAGCATCTCTGCGGCCGACATCACCTTCATTGATACAGAGAACCCAATGTTCACTTGCAGACAGGCACGAATGAGAGCTCAGTGGCTTCAGCAACATCTCATATCTTCTTTTGTCTCAGCACCTCTTTATTTATTAGGGTTTTTTGTGTGTTTCTGGCACAAATACACCAAACCTGTGACACCCCAACACACATAGATACAGACGCTTATTTGCAAAATGTTTTAAAAAATGGCATCACTCAAACATTTCATTAAGTTGTGGAAAAGTGTTACAATCAGACAGTAACTTAGGTGAGATCATTTTGTTGATTTTGTGCAAAATTTACATGTTTTTATTTAATTTTGTGGACTTTTTTTTTTTATTAAATGCATTTAACCCTAATCCAAAATCAGATTAACTTCTCTATATACAAGTGTGATTCTGTGTGGCTGTCAAACTTTTTAAAAACCAATTTTCTCTCGTTTTAATCCAGTGCCAGACAGCTGTAAAGTTGAATGAACTGAATGATGATCCCCATCTCAACCAATAGAGATCATTAGACATTAGTGGTGGCATTATGAAAAGTTGACACAGATCTGTTCTTTTGATAACTGGTCCTTTAATACGTTGAGGGTTGAGATAGATGTGCAGCATACTGTCGTCACATGCAGATAGCAGCTGATGAGGTTGTTGCAGGAGGGAAGTGTTGACGTACAAGCCAATAATGTCTGTCAGTCTGACACAGAGCTCTCCTTGTAATGTATAACTCAAAAACTGAACTTTTTTTACTCAAGACTTTTCTGTATTTAAACTACATGTTCTGATCAAACATTTCATAATAAAAAAAAAAGTGTCCAAAGTCCTGATTTTCTTGTGTTTGATTAATATTCTTAGGTTTTATTTTTAACTGTAAGTCACAGCAGGAGTGTAAAACTTTGCCCTGCTATTCATCAGGTAATCCTGTGACCCACCCCCTGGCAACCCCCCCCCCCCCCCCCCATCCCACCACCATGAACTCAAATTACTGCATTCCTTCCTCTCCAACCTGCTTTTTAGAGTTTGAATAGGAAGGGAAAGAACGCCTGAGGAAACATCTTCAGAGAAGTGAACAAACTGTGCACTGAAAACATATCTATGGGGAAAAGCACAGTGAGAGTTTTGGATAGAGTAATCACCTGTATGGTTAATCTGTAACACATGTAAAAAACTTGGATTAAAGTTACAAAAATATTCATATTTCTGCTAAGTATAGAATAACAGAAAGCTGACACTGCATTAGGCTTTATGTCCTCCCTTTAGTGCTCTGGGTTTTTTAAAATGTTTTTACTGTTTTGAAATGCACTATTAGTCATAATCAGTAAACACATTTTAAAAAGTTGTCATATTAAATAATACCATTGGTATTTTAATTTAACTTATCATTAGTTGAGGAAAACTGAAAACCAAAAGATTATTGTCTGATGCAACAGTCTTAAATAAGACTTTAAATTCCTTAAAGTTAACTTAAAGTTAGTTCTTACAAACTTTTTTGTGGATTCTTGTGAATCAAGTGAATTGTTGTGTTTGTTATCAGCAGTGAACACATCAGGATGGTACATATTCAAGTCTATTTCTTTGGAAAGCTTTGAATTAAAATGCACTTTCCTGTGCAGATCATGATGAGACAGTGAGACGTGATGGTCTTCGATCATCTTTTGTAAAAGCGTTTCTAGAAGTCATTCATTATGATGCTGCTATTTTTAGGCAAAATCAATAAACCTGTGTTGTTTTCTGGGACATAGTTTCTGCAGAGCAGCAGCTGTTCCTCAGAAATTTGCCTTTGAGTTGTGGCTGGGACTCTTGGTGTGGAGTAAACCTGCTCTGATTTCCCATCATCTCTTTGTTTGCACTCTTTCTACCAACTTACAGCCCCTCCCAAGCTACCATTTATGGTGAAACAAAAATGGCGAGCTACATCAGAGCTATCCAGCCGCACAGTTTTGAGTCAGATGGCAGCTCTGACAAGGAAAACAAAGACTTTGATGGATCTATTTGCCTGCAAGTGGATGCTTTGGAAGGGAGCGGAGCAGGGAAACTTTGGCCAGCCACTGCAGTTTTTAGAACAATAAAGAGAAATTAAAGAGTAAAATGTAATTATCTGTAATAACATTTTGGGAGTTAAAATTTCTGAGATGCAAAGAATCCTCTACTGTTTAATTTCATTGGAGCAAATACAACACTTGTCTGTGTTTTCAGTGACTTGGTCACTTGTTGGAATCTTTTACAAATGTAACTGACTCCATTTGTGTTTGTTGTGTTCTTCATTTGTGAGTTGCTTTGAATAAAAGTGTCTGCTAAATGATTAGATGTTAATGTAATTACTGCTGTTTTCCTTCCGTACTTTAACCTCACATCTAGTTACACACACAATTTTCGTTAAAAAAAAACAAAAAAAACTGCAAAAGCCTTTTCCTTCAACTCTCTCCAGCACTGCAGGCAGAACCCCAGGATAAATGAGAGAGACCAAACATCTTTCCCTCAGGAAACAGGATGTCCCAGTTCAGACAAGTTCTCTGTGAAAACCCAGACCACTGAACATAATAACATTCTTTTCCAAAACACAATATGGGCCAATCGGAAGTTCAAGAGCCACCCAAATCTGTTTCTGCCTTTTGATCAGCCTCTCATCTGGGTCTTCCTCTTTATTCAGAAGCAGATCTGCTTCCAATGTAAACAGGTTTTCCTTAAACTCAATGAGATTAAAGGGTTCTTCCTTTGATCAGAAAAAAGTTGTTTTTGACCTCATAGAATCAGTCTGGCATTAAAACTCGGCCTCACTCCTACGTAATAGTATGACATCTAATTTCGAGCTATTTTTTTCTAAAGGGAAGTGACACAGGTTTTGACGTAAATATGCAAGTATTTTACACTTTTTACTTGTCAACTTGATTGCAGCAAGACTTATGTCCTGCATTTGTTTATCATTGAAGTCAGACATGCAGCTATCCTAAAGTTCTGTCATTTTCTTCTGCTCCTTTGAGTTCTCATCCTGGGAGCAGTAAATAAAGAAAAGTATTCAAAGATTTGTTTCTGGTCTCAAGAAAGTGTATCAAAAGTGACATTATTGCTTCTACTTATCTCTAGTGTATACCCTCCGATTTGTTTAGCCTCAAAGAGGTGCTGCAAAATGTTCTAGACATCATAAATGTGGGATTGACTGGCTGATTAGAGCAGCCTTTACCTTTACAGCAGTTTGATGCAGTACAGAATAAGTCAGAGCTATCAATTTCAGAGGATGGATGAAAGAAGGTTAAATGGATGGATAGACATTATATTAATTCCAATCTTTAACCAGAAAACTACGAACAAAAAAGATCAAACTGAAGTATTTTATTCCTCTTTTATCACTGCTTTGAAAATGTATTATCGGTCCCAAAATTGTGAAATCATTACCCAGCAAACTCGGTAACTTAAATAGTTCTCCACATCTGCATTGCTTTTTAGTTGTTTATCTAAAATTAGTATGAAAGAAAAATGTTCATTTCGTTTTTTTTTATATATATATTTTGTAAGTAATGTTTCACATTGATATCCAGAAGCCTTTCTTTTCTTCTTTCTCTTCTGTACTGTGGATGCCTGTTTACTTTTGACTGAGTGGATTTCCAAAGGTCAGGGCCGAGGAAACCCTAATTTAGAGTGGCAGGAATATCTCACTTTCTGTTGTCTTTGCAGATTTGCTTTGCTTTCAGCATCAAGAGAGAAATGTGTTTCATTACAGGGGAACCAGAATGAATAGTGGCTTTGTTGGTGGGTCTTCAGGATGACTTGGGCGGGGTTTTTTTAGTTCGTAGTATGACCACCACCACTGCAGCCCCCCGAAACTCACAACTACCTAATTCGAACACTATTAAATGTATTTGTCTCAGGCATTTCCTTCTTAACTCAAAGGATATGAATTATTTTGTGTTTTCAATTTTACCCAGTTTTTTTTCTCATTCTTGCTCTGATTTTGCACATCAGAATAAAAGCAGTGCAGAACATTTAGTGGTAAAGTTTTATTCCACTTGGGAGCTTCTAAAAGTATGAGAAAACCTGAGAGCAGAGCTTAACAAAGAGTTCTTCGTTCAGGAGAGCAGATCAAGTTTAGCTTCTCAAAAGAAATACACCAGCTGAACTTATCTTTGGTAAATACCCGTCAGCACATTCTTGATTGAGAAAAAAAATAAAAAAAATCTCATTTTTTAAATTAAAGGTTAATAACAACTTTTACAGATATGAAGATCAAACAAAAGACAATTTTCTTAAGAGAATGTCTTAGCCAAATTGTGCAATGAGTGAGAATTACAAACTAAATAAAGAAAAGCACACATTTGTAATATAGTTTTAAATATTTGTCATGGACCTCTGCTTTGCAGCATTCAGAAGTGGAAGAGGACCTCATTTATTTAATCTATTTTAATTTCTAAAAACATCTGGGTTTTTATTTCTTGAAAATTTGCTCTTCTGTCAAACTGTTATTAACGATAATAACTTTTTGATTGGTGCAATATTTAAAGAAAAACATTGTAGAGATGTAGCCAAAGCAGTTATCCATTGAAGAGAATTTAAAAAAGCCACATTTGTGTAATTTCTCAAAATGAACACTTCCATTGATTTGTAACACAATCGGTTGCCGGACAGGTCACCAACATTGACCTGTGTTTATGACACGGCAGGTGGTATCCAGGGGTTACTACTCTAAGAAGCATGGCCAATACTGGGAGGGCAGCATTAGACAAACACAGTTGAGGGTCCGTTTGTTTGGGATTCTTGAGTGGAGATAGAAAATCACAAATCCTTTTAAATGAGAACCAGCCCTAAAAAAAAACAGCCTATGGTAGACTGCGGCTGTTTGTGTTTGTTGTGGACTTTGGGAGAGGGTTTTCTGTTTATTGTCCTTTTTTTCCTCACAGCCATTTAAAAAGATGCAAGAGAGATTTAAACTCTTTGTGAGTTTTCTTTAAATTCACACACTTTCAGAGAGCTGCTGTTTGAGTGTTCTCATCACAAACTTAAAGAATTTATGCTGATCACTGAATGAGTATTTGAGTTTCAGGTTTTCTGAGTTGCTGTGTTTGCTTACAAACAGCAAGCTGGAAATGTTATGTGCAATGAGTGCAATATTTTTATAGCATTAAGTTATTTAAATCTAACCTTTTTATGACAGTAGGCATTGCTAAATGATAGAAGGATACTCTTTTAGTCTGAAGAGTATAACTGGCATTATCTAAAAAAACTAAACTAAAATAAAATTACATTTAGTGCATTTATGAAAATGTATTTGTTGTTGTAAAATTATTTAAAAAACATGGCTACATTTGAAAGGAACGAGTATTCGGCATGTCCACGGGTCAAAAGTTATCAGCAGAAGTGATTGTTGGTTACACCAAAGGAAAA
This sequence comes from Adrianichthys oophorus, assembly GCA_036245035.1. Classification (NCBI taxonomy): domain Eukaryota; kingdom Metazoa; phylum Chordata; class Actinopteri; order Beloniformes; family Adrianichthyidae; genus Adrianichthys; species Adrianichthys oophorus. The sequence continues at coordinate 20,365,855 of BSAI01000073.1, read as the reverse complement.
AAAATTGGCAATATTTGAATACTTTAGAATCATTGCCAGAATTTGGTCAAATTGTGATTTGTTCAGTTTTGTCTGTTTTGTTTTTTAGTTTTGTTCCAAAATTGTTTAAAACTCTGAAGAAATTGGAAATATTTATACTTTCAAAATTAATTCATTTAGTAAGCAAAAGCCTCCCTTGTAAGCATATGAAACACAAAAACTCTGGCACACCCCTTTTTGTGGTGATCATCAGTCTGGTACACAAACATTATTGAACTGCCAGTATTCTCTAATCAAGTTAGAATATAAGAATATTTACATTTCTTTTTATTTGCCCTTATTCAAGTAATTTATTTCATGTCAAAAGGTGTAAACACAGAGCAATGACAAGAATTGAACCATGCTGGGACCTTGCAAAAAGAGGTAAGGTAAAAGATCATTAATTACAAGAAAATCCCTAAAAGGTAACAAAATGATATTTCCATGCTGCAAGTATTTTTTTCTTAACAATAAATCTTTAAATAAAATTTGAAAATCTAGAAACAGAGTTTAAAGCATTTCAAAAGAAAATTAAAGGTAAAAATGCCAATTGTTGGGTAGAATTATTTAAAATTAAATGTCATGCTGCCCAACAATACGATTTTTTGGGGTTGTTTTAGGCAAATGTTTTTTAGTTCTTTTTCGGTTTTTATGTACTTAATTGTAGTTCATCGATAAAAAATTACCAAAGAAAAAAAAACCAAATGTAAACCATAATACTAATGTAATGAAAGAATGTACCAATGATACAAAGGTAAAAATAATAATAATTTAATAAAAATACTAATGTAGTAAAAATATTAATGTAGTAATAATACTAATGTAATAATAATATTAATGTAAGTGGCATCTACTAAATTTAGAATGAAATGTGAACAAAACGGAAATACAATCTTCGCTGGTCCATCTTAATAAATTCTCAAAAATCTAAAACTAAAACCTATTCTTAGAATATAAAATCCTATTTTTATTTCCAAAATAATGAAAATTAATGCCAGTCTATCTAGTCAACATTGAACTTTAAAATAACATCCTTAAAATTGAAGCAAAAGTCACAGTTTGGTTGAGTCTTAAATCCAGTGTTTTAACAGTCAGTATCAAATCTCTGCAGTGAGACTCTTCTATTCCAAGTCTTCATCTCTGCTTGTATGTGATTCCTATTAAACATTTTCAAATATGATTTACACTCGAGGCCTGTCCTGGGTGTGTGCCCTCCCTTCCCCCTACAGTAGATGATTCAGGCTCCGACAACTTGTGACCTCAAAAGGAATACAGTGGGTTAAGAAGATGGATGGATGGATGGATGGATGGATATCTTCTCTCTACTCATTATCTGTCTTTAAATCTTTAACAGCCTCATTGTGTCATTTCATGTCAAACTGCTTCCTTTAGGAAATTCTCCAGAGACTTGTCGGCAGTTCCTTCAGTAAAAAGTTATTTTTGGAAAACTAGTCATTTCAGATAGAACTGGTAACGCAGCAGATTCTGCTACGTCACATTCGGATAAATGAGCGCCCTGTCTCGCTCAGCATTAACACAGGCCTTTTCAATGATGCTTAAAAAGCATTCACTGTCTGCATGAGGGAAACACTTCATAATTCAGGCATTTACCTTCATGAGAAACGAGGCAGAGACGACTCAACCTTGAAAAATTTCCAGACACAAAATCAACAGAGAGGGTTTTTGTTAAAAACAGTAGACACCTGACATGAGGTTGAGAAGTTCCATGATAAAAGTTCTAAGAAGACATTTTTGTAAAAGAATACATAAACCTGCACAAGAGAAAAAAAAATGACAGCTGGATTGCAGAGATTGCATTAAAACTTTAACAGTTCTTTCCATCAACAAAGTTTACTCAGCTCAGAAGCAACCACTTCAGTCAATGATTCCAGTGATTTGCCACTTCACTATATAAAATTAAGCAGATTGCTAAGTTCTGTATTTTATTTCTCTGGAGCCCACAAAGGAAACATTCTTTCTTGTGCTCAACAATTTTTGACGCATGTTTTTATCCCACCAACAAGTGAAGTTTTTTTTCAAGCATCAAAAGCTTCCATGAGTTTGTATTGGTGAGTTAAAATGTTATGCGATAAATTAGAATGTATTGGTGAGTTAAAGTCTACAAGCACATAAGCAGATGTTGGCCTTGATTTATTGACTAAATTATGAAAATTAACTAGTTAATAAATTTAATAAATAAACCAAGCTAAACACTTGCACTACATTTGTTTTCACTTACAGATTTTTTTTTGTTTTTTACCAAATCCATAAATGCAGTTTGTTGATGGACAGTTTTCACTGTTTTACTTAAGGATTGAATAGCATGCAGTGGATTTATGCTTGATAAACACTTGTCAGGAAGTAAAGAATTCTTTTAACTAGAAGTGAGAAGTCTTGCCAAGCATATGTTTCAATAATGCAAACAACATAATGATGATAAGGCATTTTATTCCAAACAAATTATATTTTGTGACTGTCGTCTAAAAAGAGGAATCCATAAAGCATGAGTCATCAGACAGTTGACCATCGCTGAAGAAGTGATACATTAACAAACTTATCAGTTATTCTTTTTGGGACCAGTATACAGAAATTAAATGAAATATAATTATCTAAGTCATTCTTCTCATCCCACTTTTCTCTTTATCCTATGAATTAATGACTGTTTGACATCAAATTAAATGGGATCACACTTTTCTGCAAAGCACAGTTACAATTCAATGTCCCAAAAAGAACCCTAACCTCAGAAAGTGTGCAAAATAGATACTTATGTGAGCATAAACATGGACAGCATGTGAAAAAAATAAGTGTATTTACTTAAAAGTCAAGGAGGGAACCCATGAAATCAGAGATTCTCCCGGTACTCCTCTGATGACGACGCTTTCAGCTGCACTTCTGTATCTCTGTGACCCAGTTTGATGACTTGCTCTCCTGTATTAGCCCGAAGAAGGAAAAAAGAAAAATGTGAATGAAGTTAGAGGAAGTTCTTATCATTGTCTCAGTGTAAATAAGAAAACCATTATGAAGTAAAGGAAGAGAATGATCAGATTCTCCCCATGTTGGTTTTGAACTTCACCTGCTGAATACATCATCAACACCTCACGGGCCAAAGAGTCTCTTGATTGCTTGACATGTCACTTCTTCTTTGCCAGAGTTCAGATTTTTGAACTTGCAGCGCCCAAAATACGCTGCTGCCAGGCCGACACGTTCACGTCTGACACTCAAATTACACTGCTGGACCTCTAATCACTTTACATTGACTTATCATTGACACTGTGCCCCTAATGCACAATTCACCTTCAATGTGAATGCAGCTTAAGAATAAGACTAAGAAATTATTTGTTTGTCTCTGTCTCTCTCTCTCTCTCTCTCTCTCTCTATATATATATATAGATATAGAAATATATCTATATATATATATAG